>QANZ01048438.1:342758-387505 GCA_003254925.1 Chamaecrista fasciculata
AAAAAAAAAAAAAAAAAGAAAAAGAACAGTGTGCCTAGGAATATTGTGGATGCACTAGCAAATAAGTAGAATGTAGCATTCAGGATTAAAGATCAGTATGTCTCATAAAAAAATTCAAGAGAACCTTGATGTTCGCCAAAAGATTGCACAGCCATCAATTGGGTTCCCCGTACGTATCTATATGTTAAATGAAACACAATTAGATTTAATCAAGAAATACAAAACTTCTCTTTTTGTTTGCAAGAATCAGAGTATAAGACATAATTAGTTAACATGAGGAGATAATTATATTAGAAAGAAAAAGGAACACCACTGATGTGAGTGTAAGTGTGTAATAATAACGATAGTAACATTAACCCACCTTCCAAATACCATCATATCCGTGAAGCTTAAACTCCTCCAACAAATCATGGAATCTATCAACCTCCTGGAAGTATGAAAATAAATGAGAATAACTCTTTCTCTGGTCAATCAGAACCTTTTATTGCAGGACAGACACACACAATTGAAAAGTAATAGCTGTGGGATCTAGAGTGTTGTTCAAGGCGCTAGGTGCTAAGGCCAGGCGCCATTTGAGGCCAACGCCTCAGACATCATTTGAGGCGTTGGCTTCACTCAGGCGCTTGCCTTGGTTGCGGCGCCTTTGCCTTGTAATTTTGATGTGTAAACATATTTGGGTCATACAAATGTCCGTCTCATTGTCTATGCTTCAGAGCTCTCTTCCAATGTATCATTCTCTAGTAAAATATGATTTCCAAGTTCAGGTTGTGGTTGATATCATGATTTTTATAGAAAGCCAAACCAAATCTAGAAAAGCACAGAGCAAAATATGAACATAAACACTATGTTAAATGTACTTATTTGTACGAGGACTAAGCATTGTGGTTTTCTATATAGCAGATGAATAACCTGTAAACACATGATATCAGCAGACCACAATCCAAGCTCAAAAACTATATTTCTTTTTCTCCACTGCCAGTCCAACATGTGACCTGGTATGTGACGGTACAGTTTGGCCCAGTGATCAATGGCAAGGTAGTCAGCCAATATATTATACGAAAGAATAATAAACCGTTCTGCAAAGCACAAAACACAAAATGTCAAAATTAAACCAACACAAAGACGGTTCTCAATGTCTCATTACTCCAACTTAGAAAGTTAGAACACATGGCCAATCTTGTACGTCCAATGATCTAACATTCAAAAGTTAAAAACCATACAAAAAAAAAAGGGCACCAAAAGGGGAAAAAAATACTGATATTTAATGATTACCTATCCTCCTCTCACTTACAATATCAAGAAAACTTTACAATGTTTTCCAATGTCTAGCCTCGACAAAAGTGAACCATCCAACATTCATCAAGCATAACCGATAATTCAGCCAAACCATCTTACATTATTCTTTATTACTGTTGATTTCCAGAATAGACAAAGTTTACCATTAAAAGCAAGCGTTTGGTCAAGAAACTCAAGAGACTCTAAATAATTAGTATCCTTGACGACTATAATAAGTCAATTACTGAACATTAGACTATTGTGAACTAGATCACAGAACACTGTAAGATTACATTACCAGGAACTCAGATTTTCTCGACACGCGAGATCACACATCATGTATTGATTAAAAAACAAAAAGAGTGAAGTTACCGCAATCAACCGGAGGTAGCGTAACTGCATACTCCCAGTCTCGGAAATCCGGAGGCCGCGGCCGAACCTGGTGAGCTTGGTTAATCCGCGGGCGAACCTGGTGGTGAGCTTGATTAAGCCGCGGCCGAAACTGTTGAGCTTGATTGAAAGGCGGAGGATGAGGATGTCGAAACTGTGGATTCTGATTGAAATGTGGAGGATGACGGTGTCGCACTAGGTTCCCGGAGCTTCCGGTCTCGCCTCGCCAGACTCCTCCGGAATTGACGTCTCGGACTGACCGGAAGTGCGCGTCTCCGTTAACGAACTGGTCTCTCCCGCCGGAATATGGACGGCCGGCGAATCCTCTTCCTCGTCCACGGTGCTGCAAAAACAAACAAAAAGAGGCGAAAATGCGAATTAAGCTCTCGAGCGAACAAGTTTTGCGCTCACAAGTCACAAGAGAATGTGTAGGCATCGATAAGACATAGATTACAGATTTACAGGCATATTCGAGAACGTAACGGTGATGTTGGCGTCAGAAGTGGCGGCGGCGGCAAACAAATGGTACGGTGAAGTTGCACGTTTCATCGTAGAGAGGGAAGAAAGTGAAGCAGAGAGAGATGTTGGTCTAGCAAAGCGCTAAAAACTGAGAGAAAATTGAGAGAAAACTTATTTTTTATCCCTGAATATTGACCTTAAATGCTAGGATGGTCCCTTATGAGTTATGAGAATTAAAAGTAAAATAACACTCATTTTAACATGTACAATTGACTCAAAACATGCATAAAATAAAATCATATTTTGGATTAAGAGAAAAGAAATAGAAGAATCTGAGAATTAAAACAAAACAAAAAATTATTTTAAAATCAAAATAGAATTCACCTTATGATACAAGGATGAATTTGAACCATCAAATCAGTATATTTAATAAGTTAGAATTTAGAATTATATATTTTAAAAAATTAAATTTAAAAATTTTATCTCTTCAATATTAAATTAAATTTTATCTTTAAAAAAATATTAAATCAATTTTTTAAAAACAAGAACAAAAGCTCCTAAAATGAAAAAAGCTATCAATTAATATTTTAAAGTACAAATTTAGTCCCATATCTTTTGTTGACTTCCCAATTTGGTCTTGTATCTTTTTTTGTTGCACTTTTGGTCTCATATCTTTGCAAAATGTCCCAATTCAATCCCATATCATTTTGGGTCACATATCTGTTGATCAAGTTGTAGAATTGGTCTCATATCTTTATAAAAAGATCAATCTTTAGTTGACCTTTTTGTAAAGATATGAGATCACTTTCGCATTTGACCTAATGATATAAGACTGATTCTGCAATTGACTCAAAGATATGAGACCAAATCTATAAAAAAAAAAGATATGAGACTAAATTGGAAACTGATCCAAAGATATGGGACCAAAAGTGTAAAAAAAGATATAGGACCAAATTGAAAATTCAACAAAAGATATGGGACCAAATTTACACTTTGACCCACTAAATAATAAAGCGCGGCCTAACCTACTCATCTTAACGATCAAACGCCTCGTCCTCAGAACACGATGATGATGCTATTGCTAACTCTCACAATTCACAACGCAAACTAACTAGAGAAGCAAGCATCCGAAAGGTAGAAAGAAAAAAAACGACGATGTCGTTTGGTTCATCTCTCTTGTCTTCTCATTCTGTTTCACTTTTCTCCAATCCCAAAAAACCTTTCAACGCCGATTCCAAAACGCGTTTAACCTCTCGCTTCAAGGCTTCCGCTGATGATGTTCCCGATTTTCTTTCCGCTGATTGGTATGCCTCCTTCTTATATATATAGGGTTTTGATTGCTCTATTATTCTGCTTCTTCCCTTCTCATGCTATACGCTAAGCTGAGGAAAGTGCCTTTAAATAATTAGCTTCATAAATTAAAATCCAATCTAGCATGTTCCTTTGGAAAATTTGACAGTGGAATCAGTGTACGAGTGTTACACTTCCCTGTACCTAAGGATGCAATAATGATTTTTTTTTTATTGTGAATACAATAATGCTTCGTTTACATACAAGGTGAATAGCTTGCATATTGTCTTTGATGTGGAAAATCATTTCTGAGCTGTCTGGCTGTCTTCCCACTTTTTTCTCCTATTTGATCATGTATGTAGTAATTAACATTTTTGGCTTTCGATACTGCAGGCTTGAATCTCGCAAGAAAAAACCGTTCGGCCCAAAATTAGATGTAATTCTTCACGGACTATGCTTGTTAGGACTGATTGGCATCACAATGGATTCCTTTATATCTAAAATTTTAAGTCAATCAACTCTTTCTATAGTTTAATGCAGAAGAAGCTGTACATCACCAGCTTGAAGCATTGAAGTACAATGATCAACCCCGTCCAGATTATGGAATTGAGGTCATGTACAGGGTAATTTTATTACTCAGAATTTCCTTCTTGCTCATTTTGTCCAATCCAGGAAATAGCTCATCCAGTAATTCTATTTTTCTGCTATTACAGTTCGCTGGGTTTGATCCTTTTGAAAGATCAACCTATTTTGGACCATTTTTCGATTTGGGCCAGGTAAGTGATGCTAAAATTTTCACATGCTTTATGGTTAATAGTGTACATGTTGATACTGTTCACCTTTTTTAAGTGCAGTTTGAAAGGTTTAGGCGAATTTTTCACCATTCAACGTATCGAGTGTTACTAGGTCACAAGGAAAGAAAGATCTTGAGCACTTTGTTTGTAGAGGAGGTGAAAAGTTACTTCTCTTTCACATTGCTCGTCATAAGTAGGGAACTACATGTCTGTTTTATTTCTTTTTCATCCTTCGTCCTCTTAATTAAACTGCTTGTTATGCATTTGATGAATTTAAACAGAACCAATATAAGCAGCGAGTCTGGATTCGTGGAAGTCGACCTGAGGAAGAAGAGATATTTCAATTTACAATGGTGCAGGTCTGATCATTGCACCTTGAAGTAGATTATTGCATTTTTGCATCTGCAAGACATTTGATTATTCCTTTTCAAACAAAGAGCAATCACCTTCCAGCATCAGATTTTCTGTGCAGATAACAAATTAGATATCAGAAGTATTTTGATGTTGCAGTTCATATATTAGGCACTAGGCAGTCATCATGCATATTCCATGATGTATTATGATTAGATTATTGGATCCATTCCTGGGAGTAGTTCTGAGTTTTGCTGATCTCAATAGACAATAGGAGAGTTTTAAAAGAGCTACAGGTACTCGAGCTTTCAGCAGTTGGATGATCTTAGTACTTTTGCAACAACATTTAAAACAAAAATTTATTTGGCTTAAGTACACTTTTGGTCCCATAACTATGACAAAGGTTTCATTTTGGTCCCATAACTTTTTTGTTGCAATTTTGGTCCCATAACTATGACAAAGGTTTCATTTTGGTCCCATAACTTTTTTTGTTGCAATTTTGGTCCCATAACTTCTCAAAAGGTTCCACCGTTAGTCCCTTGGTGAATTCCATCCATATTTAGCCGTTAAGTATGACGTGACATAGTGACTAGGATCATGATGTGGCAAAATAAGATGAAATGGACTGAAATAGGATCTATATGCAACATATTAAAACTTATCTATACCCAACCACAATATATACAAAGAGTGGTACTTCCTCTTCCTCGTCAGCCCAACGGGACTTCCTCTTCCTCGTTCCGCTTCTCGATTTGCCGTCGCCGTCGCTGTCGCTGCCGCTTTGGTCGTTCGACTCTGGCTGAGGATCCCATCGATTTCGTCGGTGCCTTCTGCTTGAAGTCTCTTCTTCCCCACCAGATTGGTCCCTGTCAGTACCACTCTTTGTATATATGGTGGTTGGGTATAGATAAGTTTTAATATGTTGCATATAGATCCTATTTCAGTCCACTTCATCTTATTTTGCCACATCATGATCCTAGTCACTATGCCACGTCATACTTAACGGCTAAATATGGATGGAATTCACCAAGGGACTAACGGTCTGAGAAGTTATGGGACCAAAATTGCAACAAAAAAAGTTATAGGACCAAAATGAAACCTTTGTCATAGTTATGGGACCAAAATTGCAACAAAAAAAGTTATGGGACCAAAAAAACCTTTGTCATATTTATGGGACCAAAAGTGCACTTAAGCCAATTTTTTTTATACAACTCTCAAAGACACTTTTTTTTATCATCTGAAGGTTGAGAGTACACAACTCTAAAGGAGTAATTTCATAGTCATTTTCTTGTTCAATAATCTGAGCTATTGTATTCATAAATCTAATATGCGGCCTTTGCTGTTACATATGCTATTTTACTGAAGTATCTTTCTGTTGCTTGTAATTGACAGAGGGTTGGTGGTTGCTGGGATGGTTATTGGTTGACAGAGTCTCTTCTTCATAATAGGGATACATTTTCTGGGGGGTTGGCGTATTGATTTCATGTGTCCAGGCAAACACATAAATCTGCTATTAGTCTATGAGTAGTATCCTCCTCTGTAAATATTGTATATACATGTAATATATTCAGCTAGGTTTATTTTGTACAATGAGGGATGGATACATTAATCCTTTTTAGAAGTTATTAATAATGAAATAGAATGAAATGAAATGATTTATTATTATTTTTTTCAATATTACATTTTATAAATAAATTTATTTACATATTATAATGATATAAAAGATGAGTAATATTCACAAAATTATGGAGATATAATTGTTCTTAAAAATTATAAATCTGTTCACTCTATCCTTGATCTCCAAATCGGGATAATAGAAAAAATTGGATTTTGGAAGTACAAAAGGCATTTTAGAGACCCTCATTGTGAATCTCATTCATCCTTAGAAAAACATCCAAGTAAATATTTTTAATATTTTGTCCCTTTCACTCCATTTCATTTCATTGGAAGAGATGCAAAACACATGAAACTATTGTTTGGATTATTTTAATAAGAATTAAATGGAATCGACAAAATACATAAAACTAATATCTGAATATTTTAATGAGAATTGAGTGGAATGTACAAGAAGGAATTCTTAAGTCATTATTATCCATCCAAAAATTCATTTTTTTGCATCCCAATTTGAGGAACTCATTTATATACGTGTACATTATTTTCATCATTAAAAACTTTTAAATAAGAAGAAACCTACTATTTGGTCCCTCCTATTTTACCAAATCAACAATTTGGTCCCTCATTTATTGAAATACACTACTCAGTCTCTCATTTATCATAATTGTCAACTATTTAGTCTCTCATTTATTATAATCGTCAACTATCAGACGTTAAATGCTTACATGACACCGTTAAATACCACTTTGGCATCCTAATCACCTAAACCAACCGAAGCAGGCCAACAAACACAATCAAACCAGCCTAAAATTGAGTAAGACCCAAATATTTGTATTACACGTGAAGTTTCCATAAGACAAATTATTGAATTATTCCCAAATCTCGAACCCTAAGTGGTTCCAAATAGTTAAATATGTGACATTTAACGTGTTATATGTGCACTTAATGGCCATGTTATCAGTGTTGGTAACGGAGATAGGTTACCGGGACTAACGAATTGACATTTCTACTTTCTGAGGAACCAAATAGTCTATTTAAAAAATTCAGGAACCAAATAGTTAAAACTGTGAAAAAGGAGGGACCAAATAGTAGATTTCCTCTTTAAACAAAGATATTTACTGATTTCATTACACTCTCACGTCCATTCCTTCCTCTTCATGCTCAATGAAACTTCAAAACATAAGAGTCCAATAAGCATAAAAAGAAAAACTCACTCTAATCTTAAAGAATGAAGATAATGTGAGAGAAATTGAAGAGATGGTTGAGAACAGAAAGCCAAAGGCAGTGATAGTTGGGGGAAGCATAGCTGGTGTATCAGTGCCGCCGGGTGGTACATCGTCGTCGTCGAGAAAACCACCGCAGCGACCACCGGAGTTGCCACCGGAGCTGGTCTCAGCATTGATTCCGTCACTCAAAGAATCATAGGGTCATGGCTTTCTCAGCCGGATCTTCTCCGCCACGTCACACTACCTCTTACAAAATTTAGTCATGGAAAATATAATTACAATCCATAAGCATTTTTGTTGCTGGCATTTTGCATCCTAAATTTTCAGAGTACCTCTATGACCATGAAAGTGAGTAGAGAAATGATCGAGAAGATGCTTCAAGAAGCAGAGAATGTGTGGACTCCCGAGATGGTAAACATGATGAAAGAAACAAAGGAGCCATTCTTAAACTTCATATATGACAGTGATCCCTTGGAGAAGATATATTGGGACAATGTAGTACTAGTAGGAGACGCAGCACACCCCACAACTCCTCATTGTCCGAGAAGCACAAATATGTCAGTTTTAGATGCAGCAGTTTTAGGAAAATGCATGCAAAAATGGGGATTCAAAAAGCTACAATCAGCTTTAGAAGAATATCAATCCATTAGGGTACCAATCACTGCCAAGCAAGTTCTTCATGCTAGGCGTTTGGGACGCATAAAACAAGGTTTAACTCTCCATTATCGTGAGCCTTTTAACCCCATGTCACCAATATCACAAGATTACCAAGAGCTTCTACAAACGAATTTACCTTTCTTCAACCACGTGCCTTTGATACTCGATTCCATTTGATGATTTCACAGCCTCCATTTGGGGACTAGATCCTCTCCATCCTTTTCTCTTCCTTTCAATCTAAAGTCTAAACCATCAAAATTTTAACTAATGGTTGTCAAGAAAGTTATGTTTCTCTCAATTTTTGTTGATTAAAATATTCAATAGATATTAAATTATGCATTTAATTTTGGAGGAGTTTTTTATAAAAGAAAAAAAAATTCAACACACAATAATCAAAATTTTATTTTTGAAGAGATGATTGTACTATTATATGTTAATCCAATAAAATGCTAATCCATTTAAATTTTAGTAGAATTTTATCTATATATATATTTGTAAAAAAAAATTTCTAATAATTTATTGAACAATGAAAGATGCCCATCTGCTGAGAATGAAAAATGGCAAGAGGTTATGTTTCAGGGTTTTAGCGAGGATGGAAAAGAATAGACGTTAATGGATACTAATGAAAAAGAATAAATGGACACATTAATCTTATTCTGAAGTTATTAATAGTAAAATTGAATACAATAAAATGACTTATTATTCATACACTATCTATAACAAAATGACTTATTGTTATTGTTTTCAATATTACTTTTTATAAATAAACTTATTTACATATTATAATGATATAGAAGATAATAAATATGCACAAAATTATGAGAATATAATTGTAGTTAAAATTTATAAATCTGTTCACTCTATCCTTGATTCCCAAATTGGGAGAACAAAAAATAAATTTAAATAAACAAAGGAAATTTTAGAGACTCTCCTTATCTATCTCATTCATCTCTAGAAATACGTTCAAACAAATATTTTTAGCATTTTGTCATTTCCATTCCATTTCATTCACTTGGAAGAAAGACAAAGCACATAAAATTAGTGTTTAGATATATGTTAATGAGGATGGAGTGGAAGATACAAAATACATAAAACTAGCGTTTGAATATTTTAATAAAGACGAGTAAAATGGATAACGAGGAACTCCCAAGTCCTCTTGTCCATCCAAAAATTTATTTTTTGCACCCCAATAATTTAGAGAGTAGAAGGTGAGTTTTAGCGTAATGATAATGTTGCTCCCTGATGACTAAAAGGTCACTAGTTCAAATTTTGAAAACAACCTCTTTACAAAGTAGGGATAAAAGTGTGTACATTTTGACTCTCCTCAGACCCCACCTATTGAGAGCCTCGTGTACATTTTGGTCCTCTAATAATTTAGAGAGCAATGATGAAATGAACTCGTGTCCATTCCTTTCCTCTTTAGAGACCAGCATAATTACTGTTTTCATTAGAGTCTCTTGTCCCCTCCTCTTCATTCTGAGTGAAACTTCCAAACATAAGAGTCCAATAAGCATAAAAAATCTCACTTTAATTAATCTCAAAGAATGAAAATAATGTGAGAGAAATGAGAAGAGATGGTTGAGGAGGGAAAGCCCAAGGCAGTGATAGTAGGGGGAAGCATAGCTGGTGTATCAGCGGCACACGCGCTCAATGCCGCCGGCTGGAACGTCGTCGTGATCGAGAAAACCACCGCACCGACCACCGGAGTTCCCACCGGAGCTGGTCTCGGCGTTGACTCCGTCACTCAAAGAATCATCGGATCATGGATTTCTCAGCCGAATCTTCTCCGCCGCATCACATTACCTCTTACTATTGATCAGGTCCGTCCATCTCTCTCCTAAGCTTTTCGGATTTCAATTTCTTAATCTGAGTCTTAATGGACATTGCTTGATCTACGGATTTAGATCAGCGTCTCTGTGATCCTCCACTTTCACTGAAATTAAACTTGAAAGGGGTACAAAGTGCAAGAGATTGATCTGAGATTAACTTATTCAATTACGTTCAGTGTTAGTTTGTTGTCAGTTGATTTGTCGCAATGGGAAAGTTCATCTGTTCATCAACACAGTAACTAACTCTAGCTTTAGGAACTTATAAGTTATATATTTTAATCTTTAAAAATTATATAAATAATATAAGATTTAAAAAGGTCAAAATCTCAAATTGGTCTCTTATATTTTATTTGTTTCATATTGGTCCTATAATTTTTTAGATTGGTTTAAAATCTACTTTCGAGATGCAATATGACTTCATTTGCTGACGATCTCAATTGAGCAGAAAAATAACTCTTCAAGAGTTAATAAATAGTTTCGAATTCATCACATTTGGATTTGAGACAAGATTGATAGCAAATAAAGATTGGGGACGAAATTGACAGTTGGTGTAAAGTTTGCGGACGAAATTAATATTTCTGCCAAAAAAACTAATTTATATGTTTAAGAAAATTCTAGCAACACTCTTGGTCTTGCGTTGCAATAGGAATCTGTGCAGAAACTATTGTGCAGACTTTCTCCAACGGAAAACAATTTCAATTTTTTGGAATACTTTGCAGAATCAGGTGACTGATAGTGAGAAGAAGGTGACCAAGACATTGACAAGGGATGAGAATTTCAACTTCATAGCAGCACATTGGGGAGATCTTCATGGCCTTCTGTACAATGCATTGCCACCAAATCTCGTTTTGTGGGGTCACCATTTTCTCTCCTTTCATATTGCAAATGATAAGGCCTCTGTCACAGTAAAGGCTAAAGTGTTAGAAATAGATGAGATCATAGAGATCACTGGGGATTTGCTTGTTGCAGCAGATGGCTGTCTCTCTTCCATCCGCCAGAATTTCCTCCCTCGTTTCAAATTGAGGTTTCTATATCAAAATGAGACTGATTTTAAGAATTTAACACACCTATATATATGAAGTATAGACATTATATTGACATAGATTACATGACACAATATATATATAATTCAAATAATTCAAAAAAAATGAAAAGATGAAAATTTTAAAAAGGGTAAATTATACTTTGGTACCCTGTGGTTTGACCATATTTCACTTTGGTATCCTGTGGTTTGAAACCTGATATTTTGGTACCCTGTGGTATTTTTCATTAACATTTTGGTACCCTTTGGGGTTATTTTGTAATTTTAACCATAAAAAATTTTGCAAAAATTATATATTGACCCCAATTTTTTTTTAAAGTTTTCATTTTAATCCCTAGATAATATGTATCCAGGGACCTATTTGTAATTTTTTGAAAATTTTTAGGGTCAATATGTAATTTTTTTCAAAACGTATTATGGTTAAAATTGCAAAATAGCTCCAAAGGGTACCAAAGTGTTAATAGAGAATACCACAGGGTACCAAGGTGTCAGGTTTCAAACCACAGGGTACCAAAGTGAAATAGGGTCAAACCACAGGGTACCAAAGTGTAATTTACCTTTTTAAAAATTATAACATTTATTCATAATTTACTTTTTTTTTTTAATACGAACGCGTGTTTGACATAATGACCCTCTCAAAATAAAATATTCATGTTTTATGGAGACACAGATTCACTATACTATCTGCACTCTGCAGAAATATTCTTAAAGTGTTTATTTTTGTAGATATTCAGGCTATTGGGCTTGGAGAGGAATTATTGATTTTTCAAATGCTGAGAATTCAGAAACCATCATTGCCATTCGAAAGGCATATCCTCAACTTGGCAAATGCTTGTACTTTGACTTGGGTTCAGGCACTCATACTGTGTTATTTGAGCTTCCAAACAAGAGGCTCAATTGGGTTTGGTTCGTCAATCAACCTGAGCCTCAACTTCAAGTAGCTTTTCCTTCTCAACCTCTAATCAATATTTTTTTTTGTCAAAGAGTAAATTAATAGGTTTTTTTTTGCCAAAAGAGTAAATTAATAGTTTGATCCATGAAAGATGATATATTTCTCAATTTAGTATCTGAAAGTTGAGATATTTTTCAATATAATCTTTGAAAGATTGAATTACAAAATTTAGTCCCTGAAAATATAATTACAATCAATTGAGTTATTTTATTAATATTTTAATTTAAATTTATTGATAAATATGATATTCTAACATCAATCTTTGAGTGCAATATCAACAATCAGATTTGTCAAAACATTTCAAGTACCACTCTTAATTAATTGTTATTACATCTTTTGTAATTACACCATAAAATAGAAAAATTTAACATCTTTCAAGTATCACTCTTAATTTTAAATTATAATTTAATCCTCTGATAACTAAATTGAAAATTTTAACATATTTTTAAAAACCAAATCATTAATTTACTCTTACTTTTAAGTTATCATATATATTGATTATTAATAACCATAAGCATTTGCTGCTGGCATTTTGCATCCTAAATATTTAGAGTACATCGATGACCATGAAAGTGAGTAGAGAAAGGATCGAGAAGATGCTTCAAGAAGCAGAGAATGTGTGGATTCCTGAGCTGGTAAACTTGATGAAAGAAACAAAGGATCCATTCTTAAACTTCATATATGACAGTGATCCCTTGGAGAAGATATATTGGGACAATGTGGTACTAGTAGGAGACGCAGCACACCCCACAACTCCTCATTGTGCTAGAAGCACAAACAATTCAGTATTAGATGCAGCAGTATTAGGAAAATGTATGCAGAAATGGGGATTCAAAAATCTACAATCAGCTTTAGAAGAATATCAATCCATTAGGGTACCAATCATTTCCAAGCAAGTTCTTCATGCTAGGCGTTTGGGACGCATAAAACAAGGTTTAACTCTCCATGATCGTGAGCCTTTTAACCCCATGTCACCCATACCACAGGATCACCAAGAGCTTCTACAAACGAATGTACCTTTCTTCAACCACGTGCCATTGATACTCGATTCCCTTTAAGTCTCTCTCCTTTTGTCTCCATTTCAATCTAAACCATTACCTTTTGTGCATTTAATTTTGGAGGAGTCTTTTATATAAAAAAAAATCAACACAATAATCAAAATTTTATTTTTGAAGAGATGATTGTACTATTATATGTTAATTCAATAAAATGCTAATCCATTTAAATTTTAGTAGAATTTCATCTATATATATATTTGTAACAAAAGTTTCTAATAATTTACTGAAGAATGAAGGATGCCCATCTGCTGAGAATGAAAAATGGAAAGAGGTTATATGTTTCAGGGTTTTAGCAAGGATAGAAAAGAATAGACGTTAATGGATATGAATAGAATAGAATAGAATGTAGTGAAATTGTTTGAGTAGATATGTAGTTTAAATTCAGGCCAAATAAAAAAAGATACGTTGTTTAGAAGTTTTTAACGAAAGAAGGAATGAACACATTAATTTTATTTTGAAGTTATTAATAATAAAATTGAATGGAATAAAATTACTTATTATTCATACACTATCTATGACAAAATGACTTATTATTATTGTTTTTAATATTACTTTTTACAAATAAACTTATTTACATATTATAATGATATAAAAGATAACTAATATGTACAAAATTATGAGGATATAATTGTCGTTAAAAGTTATAAATCTGTTCACTCTATCCTTGATTCTCAAAGGGGATTTTAGAGACCCTCCTTGACTATCTCATTCATCTCTAGAAAAACATTCAAACAAATATTTTTAGTATTTCATCCTTTCCATTTCATTCATTCCTTTGGAAGAAAGACAAAACACATAAAACTAGTGTTTAGATATATCTTGACGAGGATAGAATGGAAGAAACAAAATACGTAAAACTAATGTTTGAATGTTTTAATAAAGATTGAGTGGAATGGACATAGAGGAACTCCCAAGTCCTCATTGTCCATCCAAAAATTTATTTTTTTCACCCCCAATAATTTATTTAGAGGGTAATGATGAAATGAGCTAGTGTCCATTCCTTTCCACTTTACCAATAATTTAGAGACCAACATATTTACTGTTTTCATTACAGTCGTCTTGTCCACTCCTGAGTAAAACTTGCAAACATAAGAGTCCAAAAAGCATAAAAATGAAAAACTCAGTTTAATCTCAAAGAATGAAGATAATGTGAGAGAAATGAGAAGAGATGGTTGAGGAGGGAAAGCCCAAGGCAGTGATAGTTGGGGGAAGCATAGCTGGTGTATCAGCGTCACACGCGCTCAATGCCGCCGGCTGGAACGTCGTCGTCGTCGAGAAAACCACCGCAGCGACCACCGGAGTTGCCACCGGAGCCGGTCTCAGCATTGACTCCGTCACTCAAAGAATCATCGGATCATGGATTTCTCAGCCGGATCTTCTCCGCCGCATCACACTACCTCTTACTATTGATCAGGTCCGTCAGATTCTCTCCTAAGCTTTTCGGATTTCAATTTCTTAATCTGAGTCTTAATGGACATTGCTTGATCTACGGATTTAGATCAGCGTCTCCGTAATCCTCCACTTTCACTGAAATTAAACTTGAAAGGGGTACAAAGTGCAAGAGATTGATCTGACTTCTGAGATTAACTTATTCAATTACGTTCAGTGTTTGTTTGTTGTTAACCACAATTAGCTAGTTTCTTGAGAAATTGATTGGGAATTTGTTTTTGTCACTTGATTTGTCACAATTGGAAAGTTCATCTGGTCATGAACACTGTACTTAACTCTAGCTTTAGGAACTAATTAGTTAAAAATTGAGGAAATATATAATTTGATCATCAATTTGAATCTTTAAAAATTATATAAATAGTATAAGTTTAAAAGGGCCAAAATATCAAATTGGTCTCTTATATTTTATTTGTTTCAGACTAGTCCTATAATTATTCAAATTGGTTTCAAATCTACTTTCGAGATGCGATTTGACTTCATTTGCTTACGATCTCAACTGAGCAGAAAAATAACTCTTCAAGAGTTAATAAATAGTTTTGAATTCGTCGCATTTGAATGAGACAAAAGAAATATGTTTAACCGTGTAATGAGTTAACCACTTTTGGGACTCAATTTGACCTTACTTGTTGTCAGTCTCAAAGCTCGTAACTCTATATTCGTTATGTTCGAACTTGAAACAAAAGATATATGACCATATTCAGTATTTTTTAAACCAATTTAAAAAATTATAGAAATATGTAAGAACGGTTTAAAAGAGATGAAACATTAGAGACCAATTTAACTTTTAGCCTTCAGAGAAGAGAAGAATTTAAATGTATTATTTTACTTGTAAAGACTAAAAAATGGCAAATTATACTTTCACGTTGAATTGTTAATTCTTGTATCTTCTTTTTTTTGGTTTGATCAAGAGTTTCTTATTCGGGTTAGGGGTGTATAGTTAAAGCCCTCCCAACAATATCGACTCCAGTGCTCGATATTAGGTCCCTCGACCTGGAGCGTAATTCACTCACCATTGCACCAAACAATTGTTAAAAAAAAAAAAACTAATTTATATGTTTAAGAAAATTCTAGCAACACTCTTGGTCTTGCGTTGCAATAGGAATCTGTGAAGAAACTATTGTGCAGACTTTCTCCAATGGAAAACAATATCAATTTTTGGTATACTTTGCAGAATGAGGTGATCGATAGTGAGAAGAAGGTGAAGCAGACCTTGACAAGGGATGAGAGTATGAACTTTACAGTAGCACATTGGGGAGAACTTCATGGACTTCTGTACAATGCATTACCACCAAATATCTGCATTTTGAGGGGCCACCTTTTTCTGTCTTTCCATATAGCAAATGATAAGGCCTCAGTCACAGTAAAGGCTAAAGTGTTAGAGACAGATGAGATCATAGAGATCACAGGGGACTTGCTTGTTGCAGCAGATGGCTGTCTCTCTTCCATCCGCCAGAATTTCCTCCCTCGTTTTAAATTGAGGTTTCTATATCAAAATGAGGCTGATTTTAAGAATTTCACACACCTATGAAGTATAAATTCTGACACAAATTACATGACACAACTCAATATATATTTATGATATATGTCATGTGTTGTTTTTATTAGATACGTACACATGTTCGACAAGATAACACTCTCTTAAAATAAAGTATATGCTCTATAGAGACATAGATACACTATTCTATCTGCACTCTGCAGAAATCTTCTTAAAGTGTTGATTTTTGTAGATACTCAGGCTATTGGGCTTGGAGAGGCGTTATTGATTTTTCAAATGATGAGAATTCAGAAACCATCATTGCCATCCGAAAGGTATACCCTGAGCTTGGAAAATGCTTGTACTTTGACTTGGGCTTATGCACTCATAGTGTGTTATTTGAGCTTCCATACAAGAGGCTTAATTGGATTTGGTACGTCAATCAACCTGAGCCTCAACTTCAGGTAGTTTTCCCTTCTCAACCTCTAATCAGCACTTTTTTTTTTCAAAGAGTAAATTAATAATTTGATCCATAAAAGATGATATATATCTCAATTTAGTACCTGAAAGCTGAGATATTTTTCAATTTAGTAAATAACCAAAAGCATTATTTGCTGCGGGCATTTTGCATCCTAAATATTCAGAGTACCTCTATGACCATGAAAGTGAGTAGAGAAATGATCCAGAAGATGCTTCAAGAAGCAGAGAATGTTTGGATTCCTGAGCTAGTAAACGTGATGAAAGAAACAAAGGATCCATTCTTAAACTTTATATATGACTGTGATCCCTTGGAGAAGATATATTGGGACAATGTAGTACTAGTAGGAGACGCAGCACACCCCACAACTCCTCATTGTCCGAGAAGCACAAATATGTCAGTTTTAGATGCAGCAGTTTTAGGAAAATGCATGCAAAAATGGGGATTCAAAAATCTACAATCAGCTTTAGAAGAATATCAATCTATTAGAGTACCAGTCACTTGCAAGCAAGTTCTTCACGCTAGGCGTTTGGGACGCATAAAACAAGGTTTAGCTCTCCATGATCGTGAACCTTTTAACCCAATGTCACCCATATCACAGGATTACCAAGAGCTTCTACAAACCAATGTACCTTTCCTCAACCATGTGCCTTTGATACTCAATTCCATTTGATTGCCAATAGTTAAATGCTTGTTTTGTATCATAAAATAATGAGAACTACTTGTTGTCGGGGATAGGAATCCCTGCCTTATTACCTACCTCGTATAAGTCTTGTTAATCACACCTGCAATTCAGTATCAAACATCAACGTGGCTATTGAACTTGTGACTATTACATGAATTTTACTACCAAGGCTTTAATTTTCTTATTACCTACTTGTGACTATTACACTATCCAAAATCATGTGCAATTTAATTTTCTTCTTGCCCTATAGCCATTACATCTTCATCAACTTGGAGTATCATCTCAATTTCTCAATCAAGGCTCTTCACTTGTTGGGCTGAAAACTAAGAGCTAAGCCTCATTATTGTGTTTGTGTATATTTGTATTACTCCACTCTTGAACTTGAATTTGTTGATGCAACAAATTAAATAATCATAGAGTATATGTATCAGTATAAGGGTTGTTTGGGCTTTAAAATGTGTTTGATAATAATGGAACTTTAATGGCAAAATTGTTGGCTATTGGTCAGTAATAATATGCGATATGAGAATTGAATTTGAGCCTACACTCTCCTAAACCCTTACCTAACAATTTGGCTTTTCCACCAGAGCCTTTCTTCACATTCTTTTACACCAGAGCCTTTTTTTCATATCTCCCAACAATTTTGCCCATCTAATTTGAAGAAAATTGTACCTAAATGCCTTATTTCACACTAAAGTGGATTTTTATAAATCTACGGATCTACCCAACTCTATTAAATATTACACTTCACACAATACCATTAAATTAACCTTATCAATCGAAACAGAATGTTTTTCCCCCATCAAGGGAACAAGTAAAAATAGTATATAAGGCATATAATCATGAAGAATACATATTTCAGATAAAAAAAAATACACAAAATTCCTACTCCAACAATGTTTACACTGACAATGATTTATAAGATAGTTTTTACATGTGCTGACAAACAACAATAGAAGTTTTCCCCACTCATTTAAAACAGATTTACACAAAAATT
This sequence comes from Chamaecrista fasciculata, assembly GCA_003254925.1. Lineage (NCBI taxonomy): Eukaryota > Viridiplantae > Streptophyta > Magnoliopsida > Fabales > Fabaceae > Chamaecrista > Chamaecrista fasciculata. The sequence continues at coordinate 360,779 of QANZ01048438.1, forward strand.
TGCATTCAATTTACTTACAATAACATTTACCTACACACTTCAAGAGCGTAATATCTAACACTCAAAAGGTGTGAGTGAACTATAAACTATGCTCAATCTGATTTATAGACGAAAATGGAAAAATATACAAAACCATAAAAGCATAAGAGGGAGACATACTAGAGATATCACTGTTATAGAGTTTAGAAGTATCTTGACACAGTTCTGCATTAGTTTCTGCATAAAAAATCAAATATTACTATTTTGAATCAAACAATAAGGGAGAACAATGATGAACAATCAAGAACTTTCCATTCTATATTTTAACAAAGAATTATCTAATATATAAAAACCAAATTGCTACAGCCTAATAAAATAATATTCACATGTAAAACACTCTCACAAAATATATATTGAATCTATGTAGTCATTTGACTTTTCTTTTTGGCCCAAAATGTAGTCATTTGACTTTATCACTAATAATATGTACTCAACAATAATGCATCATGATTCACGATTGAAAATAGTGATAAAGAAACATGACAAGAGAAGAATAAAGAGAGAAGCAAGGAAGACTGAACAATGCAGAAGCAACTACATCATTTGAAATCTTCCTTGATACCTAATTAGTTAAATTTCAAAAATCAGAAGAGGATGATTGAGGAAAGAAAGCCCAAGGCAGTGATAGTTGGAGGAAGCATAGCTGGAATATCGACGGCACACGCGCTCACTGCCGCCGGGTGGAACGTCGTCGTGATCGAGAAAACCACCGCACCGACCACCGGAGTTCCCACCGGAGCTGGTCTCGGCGTTGACTCCGTCACTCAAAGAATCATCGGCTCATGGATTTCTCAGCCGGATCTACTCCGCCGCATCGCACAACCTCTTACTATTGATCAGGTCCAACTCTCACTCTGCTTTTCGAATTTCAATTGAGAAAACTTACTTTTTGGTGCGAATTGTTACCAAGTCCCTCCCACAATTCTAGGAAAATATGAATCATCTCTGAATTATCGTCAATTTTTTGTCCCTGAATTATAAAAAAATAAGAATCGGTCGCTGAATTTTACAACTTTGGGTCCGTTTCGTACGGGGTAAGTAAAGGAAAGGATTTTACGAAGGAAAAATTGTGAGCGAAAGGAAAAGTAGTGGAGGGAGTGTAAAGTAGGTAAAGATTGAAAGTGTTTGGTATAAAAAGTTATGGGAGGGAAAGTAAAATAAATATGGACAAAAATGCCCTCCCACAACCACCACAAGACCGCCGCCGTCAGCCGTCGGCCACCGTCCGAGGAAGAAGATGGGATGAGAGTGAGAGGGGCAAATTAGGAATTTTACCATAATTCTCTAGGTAGACTTGGATTACATCAGAAATGTGAAGTAAAGAAAAATGGCCTATGTAAGGTAAATGCCTTTACATTGTAATCCACTTTACATAGCTCAAATTGTTATACCAAACACCTAAAAGTATTGGAATCCGTGCCTTTACTTTACATACCTCCATTTACCCTCCAACCAAACAGACCCAAACTTTGTTTGAGCTATTAATCGTTGCGGATCTTTACACCACAATCAAGGACTAAAAGGTTGACAGTAGTGTAAAATTCAAGGACTGATTCGTATTTTCCTACAATTCAGGGATCGACAATAGTGTAAAATTCAGAGACCGATTTATATTTTCTTATAATTCAGGGACTAAATTGTTGACTCAATAACAATTCACAGATCAAAAATAAGTTTTCTCAATTTCAATCACTTAATCTTCGCGCTTTTGTTGGAGTCTACGAAGCATGGACACTGACACAATACACACTGGCACGTCAAATTCTTAAAATTACGGACAAGACACGCATATTTATATATAAAAATAATTAAAAATCTAAAAATTTTGAGGAAAACTTTAATGATTATAATATTTATTCATAATATATGTCATTGTTTTTATTGTTATAATAAAAAATGATTTTATATTCTGAAACTATGTAATATGTGTCATATGAGTGTTAGACGCAAACACATGTTCAACACGATGAGGCTCTCAAAATGAAGTGTTCATGCTTAATGTGCTAGAGTGTATTATGATCTGATCGATCTAGTGTTATTGGAGATTGGTTGATCTACGGATTTAGATCTGAATCAGCGTCTCTGTATTCCTCCACTTTCGCTGAAATTAACTTGAAAGGGTACAAAGTTCAAGAGATTGATCCTGAGATTAACTTTTATTCAATTGCGTACAGTGTTTGTTGTTCGTCGACACTGTAATTAACTCTAACTTTAGGATTTTTTTTATTGAGGAAAAACGTGAAAGTCTTACATATCATCATGTTATAAAAATAATCTAATGGAATTTACTATTAATTAGATAACTTCAAATTATACAGATATCATAAACTCTTTGATTAATATGATGCACGTGTGAAATTAACTTTGATGCTTCATATCTGAATCGATTTAAATATTGGATCTGAATGTTTCACTAAAGAAGCCAAGAATCATAAATAAGTCTGAACAAAAAGCACCACCGGATAAGAAAAACTAAAAAGATGTGACTTATTTTAAACAAAAAAATCAAAGAAAAGAATTGAGTGATCTATAGAAAGAGAATCTCTTATAGATAAAAGAAATAAGATAGGCCAGTTAGAGTTTCACATGGAGGGAAGGTTACAACTTACAACTTTAGCAACTTAAAAAATGAGTAAACATATATCTATCAGGTATGAATTGATAATTTAATATTTGAAAGCTTAATTTATATATTTTAGTCTTTATAAAGTTGTGTAAACAATATAATTTAGTCTTGTAATCTATTTTTAGAGACTAATTGGCAAAAACAAAAAATGAAATATATTAATTCCATGATTTTCAAACATTAAAAAATGTAAATTATGTTTTTAGACATTGAATTGTTGAGGGCCTCCTAACTTTTAAGAAGTAATTTTTATGTTTAAGGAAATTCCAGCAACAGTCATGTTCTTTTGTTGCAATAGGTATGTGAAGAAACTGTTGTGCAGACTTTCTCCAATGGAAAACAATTTCAAAATTTTGGTATTAGGATTTCTGTGATTATTTTTTAACAGGGATTGTTGAATATCAAAAACTTATTACCCGAAATCCTATTATATACTTTGCAGAATCAGGTGACTGATAGTGAGAAGAAGGTGAACAAGACATTGACAAGGGATGAGAATTTCAACTTCATAGCAGCACATTGGGGAGATCTTCATGGCCTTCTGTACAATGCATTGCCACCAAATATCGTTTTGTGGGGTCACCATTTTCTCTCCTTTCATATTGCAAATGATAAAGCCTCTCTCACAGTAAAGGCTAAAGTGTTAGAGATAGATGAGATCATAGAGATCACTGGGGATTTGCTAGTTGCAGCAGATGGCTCTCACTCTTCCATCCGCCAGAATTTCCTCCCTCGTTTTAAATTGAGGTTTCTCTATCAAAATGAGGCTGATTTTAAGAATTTAACACACACCTATAAAGTATTAAGTATTGACACTGATACAAATATAAATACAGGGCATGACATGAACACAATAGTATATCAAATTCTTAAAATTACATAATATGATATGATATATATTTATATATTAATTCAAATTGTATCAGTTAACAATATTTATAAATTTTGATGAAAATTTTAAAAATTATAATATATAAAAATTATAATATATATTCATGATATATATTATGTGTCGTTTACTATGTCAAAATCATAAAAATTAATTTTATATCATGAAAAACTTATGAAAATATGCTATATAAGTATGTATCAATGTTAAAATACACGTGTCTAACATGATACACACTCAAAATGAAGTGTTTGTGCTTCATAAACACACGTTATAGAGATACACACATGTCATAGTGTTTTGCAGAAATCCTCTTAAAGTGTTGATTTTTTATAGGTACTCAGGCTATTGTGCTTGGAGAGGGGTTATTGATTTTTCAAATAATGAGAATTCAGAAACCATCATTGCCATTAGAAAGGCATATCCTGAACTTGGCAAATGCTTGTATTTTGACTTGGGCTCAGGCACTCACACTGTGTTATTTGAGCTTCCAGACAAGAGGTTCAATTGGATTTGGTATGTCAATCGACCAGAGCCTCAACTTCAGGTAGCTTTTCCTTTTCAACTTCTATTAAGCACTTGTTTTTTTCTTAAAGGAGTAAATTTATAATTTAGTCCTTAAAAGAAGACATATTTCTCAATTTAATCTCTAAAAGATCAAATTATAAAACTTACTCGCTGAAAATACAATTACAATTAATTTAGTCATTTTGTTAATATTTTAATTCAAATTTAATGACAAATATAATTTTTTTTAATATCAATCTTAGAGTGTAATGTCAACAATCAGATTTATCATTGAATTTTAGTTATCAATTTATCATCTTTGACAAAAAGATTAATTAAATCGATGGTAATTACATCTTTCAACGATTAAATTTCATAATTTCAAGAAGTAAATTGAGAAATAATATCTTTTTCAAACCAAATCGTTAATCTACTCTTAATTTTAAACTATAATTTCATCTTTCGATAATTAAATTAAAAAATCTAACATCTTTCAAAAATCAAATCATTAATTTATTTAAGTTATCAATACTGATTATTAATAACCATAAGCATTGATTGTTGCGGGCATTTTGCATCCTAAATATTCAGAGTACCTCTATGACCATGAAAGTGAGTAGAGAAATGATCGAGAAGATGCTTCAAGAAGCAGAGAATGTTTGGATTCCTGAGCTGGTAAACATGATGAAAGAAACAAAGGATCCATTCTTAAACTTTATATATGACAGTGATCCCTTGGAGAAAATATATTGGGACAATGTAGTACTAGTTGGAGATGCAGCACACCCCACAACTCCTCATTGTCCTAGAAGCACAAACATGTCAGTATTAGATGCAGCAGTTTTAGGAAAATGCATGCAAAAATGGGGATTCAAAAAGCTACAATCAGCTTTAGAAGAATATCAGTCCATTAGGGTACCAATTTCTTCCAAGCAAGTTCTTCATGCTAGGCGTTTGGGACGCATAAAACAAGGTTTAACTCTCCATGATCGTGAGCCTTTTAACCCAATGTCACCCATACCACAGGATTACCAAGAGCTTCTACAAACGAATGTACCTTTCTTCAACCATGTGCCTTCGATACTCGATTCCATTTGATTGCCGATAATTAAATGCTTGTTTTGTATCATTAAATAATAATGAGAACTACTTGTTGTCGAGGATAGGATTCCATGCCTTATTACCTACCTCGTAGTCTTGTTAATCACACCTGCTGCAAGTCAGTATCAAATCAAATCAGACATGAATTTATATTTTAATCAATTTTATTATTTATATTAATTTTATCTANTTAGTTCATAGAATAATGTTCTTAAAGAAATTACATAAATCAATGGAATAAATATTTGCTATATGAAAAAAAATCATAGAACATCACCCGTGCATCGCACGGGTCCAAAACTAGTGTTTGTAAATAAAATTCATGTGTCCTATAGAGTTAGGACAAATGATACAGTTGACTAAAATTTAAAATTTTGCGACACTAAACAAACTTTGAGACAAAATTAAAAACTTTTGTTAAGTTTTCAAACCAAAAAGGTATTTTTAACTAAATTTTAAGAATGCATAATTTAATTTCTAATAATTTTTTAAAATGTAAATCGTACACCTCCTGAGTCCTTACATATGTATCTCATCTCATCAGTCATCACTGTCTGAAAAGACGATTATATTTGTGTTTGCGGCTCTGCAATTGAAACAGAAAGCAGAGAAGAAAGATGATTAAGGAAAGAAAAGGCAAGGCAGTGATTGTGGGAGGAAGCATCGCTGGGGTTTCAACGGCACACGCGCTCACTCTAGCAGGTTGGGACGTCGTCGTTCTCGAGAAAACCACCGCTCCGGCCACCGGAACTCCCACCGGAGCTGGTCTCGGACTCGATTCTCTCTCTCAGAGTATCATCACCTCATGGCTTTCAAATCCCGACCTCATCCACAACGTTACTATACCCCTTATCGTCGATCAGGTCCCGCTTTCACTCTCGTTTGCTTTTCATTTTTCAATTTGCTGAGATTAACTGGTAACGTATAATGTTAAAGTCTGCTACAGATTGATCTGATATTAACTTACTAAAGTAGTTTCTGATTTGGTTAACTAGTTTTTCAATTTCTCATTTACAACGAAAAATAATTGAGAGATTGTCCAAAACGACGAGTCTGTTGTTTTTCGCAGCGAGCCCTAATTTTTTGTTTATGTATTCTGCTGAATTTCGGAGCTGAAGTTTTATTTAGGAAAATTCTAGCCATAATCTTGATCTCTCGAGATACTCTACTACTACCATATTATGAAATGGTAAGAAGAGTGAAATGAGAAGAAAAGGAAACTGTGATTCCTTACTGAGAGAGAGTACAAGGCAGATATTTATAGACCGAGTACAACAGCTAATCAGCTCAACTAATCAGAAAACTAATTACTAACTAACTTTCTGGTACAAAGTGTATTAGTTTCCCTAACAGTCTAGTCTATCTCCAATGGAAAACAGTGACTCATCTCTATTGAATTGTGGTGTACTGAGCAGAACCAGGTGACTGATAGTGAAAAGAAGGTAAGCAATACATTGACAAGGGATGAGAGTTTCAACTTTAGAGCAGCACATTGGGGAGATCTTCATGGACTTCTGTACAATGCATTGCCACCAAATCTATTTTTGTGGGGCCACCTTTTTCTCTCTTTCCATATTGCGGATGATAAGGCCTCTGTCACAGTAAAGGCTAAAGTCTTGGAGACAGATGAGATCATAGAGATAACAGGAGATTTGCTTGTTGCAGCAGATGGTTGTCTCTCTTCCATTCGCCAGAAATTCCTCCCTCATCTTAAATTGAGGTTTCCATCTCAAAATGAAGCTGGTTTTTAAGGATTTAACACACACACACACACTCTGTTTATGTTATCTGCATAAATCCTCTAAGTGTTGATATTGTAGATATTCAGGCTATTGGGCTTGGAGAGGGGTTCTTGACTTTTCAGAAGATGAGAATGCAGAAACTATAGTTGCCATTCGAAAGGCATACCCTGATCTTGGCAAATGTTTGTACTTTGATTTGGGATCAGGTACGCACAGTGTGTTCTATGAGCTTCTAAACAAAAGGATCAATTGGATTTGGTATGTCAATCAACCTGAGCCTCAAGTTCAGGTAGCTTTTCCCTCTCAACCTGTACTCGCCATTCCTATATCCATTGGTCTCACTGATAATAATAACAATCATAAAAATTCTAAACTTTTAGGGTACCTCGGTGACCATGAAAGTAAGTAGAGAAATGATCCAGAAGATGCTTCAAAAAGCAGAGAATGTCTGGGTTCCTGAGCTGGTAAATGTAATGAAAGAAACAAAGGAGCCATTCTTAAACTTCATATATGACAGTGATCCCTTGGAGAAGATATTTTGGGACAATGTGGTACTAGTAGGAGACGCAGCTCACCCCACGACACCTCATTGCCTGAGGAGCACAAACATGTCAATATTAGATGCAGCAGTGTTAGGAAAATGCATGGACAAATGGGGATTTGAAAAGCTACAATCAGCTTTAGAAGAATATCAATCCATTAGGGTACCAGTCACTTCCAAGCAAGTTCTACATGCAAGGCGTTTGGGTCGCTTAAAACAAGGTTTAGTTCTCCATGGTCGAGAGCCTTTCAACCCCAAGTCACCCAAGCCAGAGGACTGCCAAGAGCTTTTACAGAAGAACACACCTTTCTTCAACCATGTACCTTCAATACTTGACTCAATTTCATCTTCTATTTGATTGCCAATAGATGTATTATAAGTTGAGAAACTAGTTAGTATAATTCTGCCCTAAGGCAGTTCATAACCAATTCATCCATTTAGTATAATTCTGCCCTTGGGTGATGTAATAATTATTACTCCTTTCATCCCATGACAATAAAGAAAAGTCCTCCGCAATGGTTAACTGATTATAGCTTACAATATTGAAGCCAAGCTTAATGTTGAATTCTAGACACTACTAATGAGTAATGACTAGGAGCAATCGGTGAAAGCAAACAGCATGCCATAAAAAGGGAGGGAAGGAGGAGGGGCGGAAGTCCGCATCTTTTACAATTAATTAAAGGAAGTATCAAACAAAAAATAATAATAATGAAAGATTAACACATAAACATGAATTGCACTAATAACATGCTACTGAACGCAATAAGACATTAAGCCGGGAAAGCGGCTTGCTGACATGATTCAGAAACTTAAATTATTTCACACTTTTTATTAAATAATGAATTGACACTAAAAGTATAGTCTCCCAATAGTGTCGAAACTATTCCACAGGATGATATTACTGAATTCTGATGATGGCACAACCCTACTTAACACCTCTTTTTCAAAAGATACAAAAAGCATATAATAGTAACCGAGGCAAACTATTAGGCTGGATTGCCCTTCCTACTAACAAAGGGTGAGCAGAAAAGGCATTCCTTTACAGTACTAAGAACACATTGCACTCCATGATAATTGCATTCCCACGCTCTAACAGACAGCAAACTAGACTTTCGAGGGCCATGTTGCTTGAGCTGACATGATAATTCCAACAATAACTCCAAATAGCCCAAGTGCACTTCCAAAGATCTCAATCACAAGAATTTTCACAAAAAGTGAGGAATTCTGTGCATCAGACAATGCACAGCTGCTTCCAATTATTCCCACACACAACCTGTCACCAAAAAATTAATTAAACAATCAGACAGCAAGATGCTAGATGTCTCTACATTCATCAGGAGAATTTCGTGGATGAGACATAAGGCCAAAAAAATACAAACCCACAAACAAGATTTGCAAAGCCCACAATGATTCCAGAGGCAAAAATTGCATATCCGGCTCTAAGAGATTCAGGTGCATATATATTTGCTTTTGGAACGCTCTCTAATTTTGTTTGTAGAATGATAGCCACGATAACACCATATATAGCAACTGCTTCACAGAAGATCACACTGAAATAACACAGGCAATAAAGAATCATACGTCAAGTGGCAGATATGATTGTATTTAAACTGTATCAGCATCAGTGCATCACCGAGATGCCTTATTCAGACAATATAAGAAGCAACGTTATTTTCACAGTATTCACTTTGAAGCTTGAACTATCCTGTACGTAATAGTCTAAATTCAAGAATGATGTCACTTAAATGTTTAAACTTTAACTATCTTAATTTACCAACATTATTTTCATAGTATTCAATTTGAAGTATGAACTATCCTGAACTTCCAGAATGATGTACCTAAATGTTAACTATATTAATTTATCATTAACTTCAATAATCTGTATTAATGGACTCTCGTTCATGAACTTTGCACCTCAGGTAGAAGGAAGCCACCAATCAACATTTCTCACACACCATTCAGCTTCAAAATATGCATAAGGTAGTCTTAATCATTTTAACAAATAAGTTAAAGCCAAATACCCTCTACTAAATTGTTCTACATAAAATAATTCTTAGCCGTCAAACAGAAAACCTTTCCCAAAAAACCAACAGTACAGGGAGGGTCAAGTACTCATGTATGACAATGTAGACAGTATAAACTAGATGGCTAGCAAAAAAACCCATGAAGACACAGCTACTCAGAAATTTATCCCTCTAGATGAACTCAACCTCCCAGCATCCCCAATAATGGAATCCCAAGCTCCAACTAGTAACAAGCCACACTGCTCAATGATGAACCACTTCATATCAAATATCAATCAATAATGGCAATATCACTAGCCCTTCCACTAAAATAGTAAAATATGACTTACTTTGGAAAGGGTACTATAATTGTTGCCCCATTATGCAGTAAAATCAGGTCGTATTAGAAGCTAAAATTATAATGAGTTAAAAGTTTTGCATTACTAAATTGCCAAACCCCAAAGAACTGGAAGCTAAGCCACAGGGCAAGTAAAAGCTCTAAATAAGGATGCACCATAAGAACTTAACCAAAATAATTCTATAGCAACTGCTCAACATAGAAAATTTTGTTCTTTTCTATCTTCCTGAAACTAAACATGCTGCTGCACTCTATCAAAAATAAATAAGAAAATAAAGAGAACATATTCACATGAAATAATACAAGTATATGAGCAGTTAAAGCATATCAATTATTGATATTAACATCTCCACCGTCGTCCGGATATAAATACAATTATGTATTGAGCTCTCAGTCTATACTATTCTCATTTCTTTACCACCAAATCTACAATCAAAGCTAAAACTAACAGATGTATTTTCGATTTTCTACACGAATTCATATCAGGAATGGAAACCACTGCTAAACCAACCCAAACTCCTAAACAAGCCTACTGACAACACTGACTGGAGGCAAACAACTATTGTTAATCTTAACAACGTTGTCAACCATCACAAAGACCAATCAAATCTTCAAAATGAGTTACCTAGAAGTAAAGGGAGAAATTTGTAGGAAGCAAAGACATCGACACTGATAAACATGACAATATGATAAAATTTGAAGTGACCACATGCAAGTATATGTAATTTAAGATGTCACTAGTGTTCACACGTCGGACACAAGCACAGACCATCTTTTGAAATATGCGTGCTTCATAGATAATCTCAATTCAAAAATTAAAATTGCAAAACCAAGGGTTTTCCAGAAGCAAATAGCAGGAGCAGAACGTAACATAAATTAACAAATGGAGCAACAGAATACACGAATCAAGACCGAAATTGTGCACAAGTAAACAAAATCCAACTTCTACTGCGTCTAATTTACCTTATAAGATTCTTGGAAGTAATTCGGGGAGCCTTGATTGCAGCGCCGATCAAGCTACTTCCGGTTATATAAATCCCCCTAGAACAAACACAAAACGCATCCGACGAACGCAAGAGAGTTGTTCAGAATTCAAAATCACCAAAACAAAAACGAAAATCCACAAATAGGACTAAAAACGAAAAAAAAAAAAAAAGTACNAAAAAAAAAAAAAAAGAGTACCAGGCGGCACCGAGGACAGAGACGCCAATAGAGATGGCGATTCCAACGGCGGAGAAGGTATAAGGAGAGATCTTAACCAAAGCCCTAGACCACGAGCTCGCATCACCCAACATCGCAGAGCCAGACATTGTGATCGCAACCCGTGATGACCGATTGAAGGACGTTCTTCGACTTGTGTGATCGGATCTGATAGATAATAATCAGTGACAAAGACAAGAACGCCGTGTCGTTTCGTTTCCACGTTGTGCTGCTGAATGTCGTACACTCGTATATGCGATGATGAAGTATTGAAAGTTCAGTATTTTCTTTTGGGTTGGGTTGAGAGGTTAGAAACAAAAAAGCTTTGAACTTCCAGTCAAGCCCAGCCCAGTATACAGTTCAAAGTTCAGAACCTTGAAAGGAAAAAAAAAAAAAGTAGCACATTGATTAGCCGATAATATTCGTGTTTGATCAAATATAAAAGGTAAAAAGTATTAATTTGGTCTCCAAACTTCACAGGAATTGTTAATTTCATCCTCAATCTTTTTTTGTTGTCAATTTTATCTCCAATAATTTATATTTTGGTCAACTTTGTCATTTGATGTACTTCTTTCAATAAATTAACGACGAACTGTTTCTTGTTTTTCAATCTAAGTTAGGATTTGAGTTTCTTTTTCTATCAATTTTATATTATACATCATTAGTCATATAGATTTTGTCGTTAATATTTGACTAAAGTAAGAGCAAAGGATAAAAGTGACAAAAATGTGAAACATTGGGGATGGGAATTGACTGCAAAAAAAATTAGGGAAGAAATTGACCATTGAAGTAAAGTTTGGGGATGAAATTAGTACTTTTACCGATAAAAAAGTCACTACTATTCGTTTTAGTAAATGCCAAAGTCCTATTTTGGTCCCTCAGTTATGCTCAGTGTTCCAAATTGGTCCCCCAGTTATTTTTCGTTCCATATTGGTCCCTCAGTTATGCAAAACTTGGCAAAGTTGGTCCCTCTAACAGTTTCTATCCATTTTTCCGTTAAAAAGAAAAAATTGATTTTTAACTCCTAAAAGTTTAAATGTTTTGCATCAATGACATTTTCCTCTATAATAGAACCAAAATATAAGAAAGAATAAATAACTTGGGGTTTTAATTTAGTTTACACCAAAAAAAATAATCTCTCTCTATCTTCGAACCCTCTTCTTCGGCGTCTTCTCCAATCCAACAAACAATCTGACGCCCGATCAAATCGATTTGGGGGTTCTTCTTTAAAATCGATTTGGTTATAGTCATCATAATAATCCCAATGGGAATTTGCAGAGACAAGGGTCATTGACATTGCCAAAGACACTGAGTCAGAAAACTGAATAAACTAAATGGGAATTTGGGTAATAATAATAATAACAACAACAACACGATGGTGAATTTGAATGGTAGCAACAATCCAGTCTCCAAACAGTCTCCTACTCTGTCATTACAGGTAAACCCTAACTCTAACCCTAACCCTAATTCTACACAACACCAACACCACCAGCCGCCGCTTTTCCCGAAACCGACGAACGTGGCTTTTGCGGCGGCGCCGATGCAATTGCTGAACAATACTCACCTGGCAGGGGCCGGTGGCGGCGGAGGGAGGGGAGGGGGATCTCCAGCGAGTCAGATATCGTCGGAGGTGATGAGGAAATGCAGTGCGATAGAAAAAGTGGTGGAGAGAAGACAAAGAAGAAGAGGGTTCGAAGAGAGAGATATTATTTTTTGGTGTAAACTAAATTAAAACCCTAAGTTATTTATTCTTTCTTACATTTTGGTTATATTATAGAGAAAAAGGTCCTTGATGCAAAACATTTAAACTTTTAGGAGTTAAAAATCAATTTTGTCTTTTTTCTTTAACGGAAAAATGGATGGAAACTGTTAGAGGGACCAACTTTGTCAAGCTTTGCATAATTGGGGGACCAATATGGAACGAAAAATAACTAGGGGACCAATTTGGAACATTGAGCATAACTGGGGGACCAAAATAGGACTTTGGCCTTTAGTAAATATAAGTTTAGATTATTTGGCCAAAAAAGTAAATTAGAGTTTAGATTTTGGTTGATAACATTTAATTTTTAAATTGCATTACAATTATGATGTAGTTATAGCCAAATATAAAGGAGAAAAATTATTTTTCATCTTTAAATTTGTTTCAAAATTACGATTTAGTCTTCAAATATTGAAAATTTATTTTTTAACCCTCTAGTTTTTTTTATAAACATAAATTATTTATTTATTGTCCATGGATAGTGTTTTAAAGATTAAAAAATTGATATTTGTTAAACAATCAAAGATCTACAAATATATTTTTAATATTTAAGGACTAAACTACAAATTGTAGGACGTTTACTCAGTATAAAGCCATAAGCCAACAAAGGCTCTCATGGATCATGAAAATGTCATTCTTCCGTATATTGAGGGGTTATCACAAAACTTAATTCTCATCCTTTGTTCCATCTCTCACACAAAAGTAATGAAGTCACACACAATGCAACAACTTAAACACAACACTATCCATCATATACAAAAACCCTATAGTATAACATCACCGCTATATATTAATATCATCACAATCATCATATATATTTTCATCACTCTCCATTCAAGTAAAAATGGGAGAAATTACATATATATGCAAACGTACTGTGGTGAGCACAAAGCCAGTAGAAGCAGGAAAATACATGGAGCTATCAGTGATAGATCGTCGAATGGAGAAGAACCACATCAAGCTGGTGTACTATTATTATTATCCCACTTCAGAGGAAGGAGAGATTACTAAGAAATTGAAACAATCTTTATCAGAAACACTTACATTTTTCCCCATAATGACAGGAAGGTTGATCAGAGACGATGACAACAAAATGCATTGGAAAGTTAAGTGCAATGATGCTGGAGTGAGAATGAAAGAGGCAAAAGCTAAAGGGAGTGTGAATGATTGGCTCAGAAATTTGAATAAGGAAAAAGAGCTTCAGCTTGTGTTTTGGGAGGACATGTACCACGAGTCTTATTTTTGGTCCACTTTTTATGTCCAGGTCAGCTTTCATTTCACAACGTTACATTGAATATATAGGATGAATATAATTTGAAGTTTTAATCACAACAATAGTTAATTTTAAGTTGGATTAATATAAAATATAACAATAATAATAAAATATTAAATTACAAAAAAAAAATTAATTAAAAAATTCAATAAAAGGGATTATTTTACACAAAATCAAAAATTCAAAAGGTCTTTTATCATTATTCAAAGTTTAAGGTGTTAAAATTTAATGATTACAGATGTAAAAATATTAATAAAAGTAAGTTTTATATTAGAAAAAAAATTCAAAACTTCTTGAAATTTAATTCTACTATTTGTAAAGTCCGAAGATAAAAATTAATTTTGATATTCATTCAAATACATATTCGAAGATGAAAAAAATACCTTAATTATACCCTAGTCATGGTGATCCCTATATCTAATCATGAATTGTTCTTTGTTAAAAAAAAATCATGAATTGTTCAATATTATAATATAGTTAACTTCGTTGTTTATTGTTGTAGATAACTGAGTTTGAAGAAGGTGGATTAGCAATTGGCCTAAGCTGCACTCATCTCTTGGCAGATTTGACTTGTGTGACTATGTTTATGAATGCTTGGTCTAACACTTCTTTGCTCCACAAAATGATTTCTCCTCCTATATTTCACACACTTCCTTCACCATCACTAAGGAACAAAGACACCAATCACCACACTTACACTAACCTAATCAATCACTACAATAATTTTCATCTTTCCAAACCCATTAATATTCCTCTCATCACAAAACCAAAATACACTACCATTACTCTGGGCTTCTCAGATGAAATGGTCCGGGCCTGCATAGCTATGGCCCATACTCCAAATGGGCCCAGTCCATCACCTTTTGAAGCACTAGCTGGGCTTTTCTGGGTTTGTTTGAGTAAAATCAAGGGAATAAAAGACAAAAACCTTGTGGATTTGTCCATATGCTTAGATATGAGAAAAACCTTGGGCTTAAACAATGAATTCTTTGGGAATTGCATGATTTACAATAAGGTAAATCTAGACACAGAAGATAAAAACAAATCTTTGTTGCCACAGGCTGTAAGGGCTATAAGAGAAGTGGTGTCAAAAATGGATAGTGAAGGGATAATGGATTTAATTGAGTGGTTAGAAGATAATGATGATGTGAATTGTCCTACATTGATGAACGGTCATGATTTGATTTGTGCAAGCTTGGAGGGAGTGGACCCTTATTTGGCAATGTTTGAACATGGGATTAAGCCTATGCATGTGTCCTATTATATAGAGCCAATGGTGGGAGAAGGACAGGTTCTGATATTTTTAGGACCATCTCATGAGGGTCCCTTAGGAAGGGTAGCTATGGTGACACTTGAAGAGAACGAGGCAATCAAGCTTTGTGATGATGATCTCATTTTATACTTTTCTCCCACGACTTGTATCAAAAGTCGTTGATATTATTAATTAATCTTGTGGTTTTCATTTATAAACGAGTGAATAATAATGATTATTGTGACTAGTGTCATTAATCAAGTGTGTCATCTCAAAAATTAGGAAGATGAGCTTTCATTTTTCATTGTCAAATCACGAAGGGCAAAATAGGGAAAAAATATTGAAATTGAAGGAATGCATCAGCCGGGAGTCGAACCCGGGTCTATTGTTTGGGAGGCAATTATCCTAATCGGTGGACTAATGATGCTATTTTCGGCTGTCATTTGTAGAATTTCATAAATTAAAAAATTAATAAAACGATTTCTAATTAAAATTATTAGAATTATTAAATTATTTTAATTAATTTTTTTTACATATGTTTTATCTTTCTGTTTAACACGAGCCTTGATCCAAGTGTAAATAAAAGAAAGCAAGCAAGAGACCTTTCAACAGCAACTAAGCCTTGTAGGTGTTATTTGTGATGCCTTGCAAAATCTTCTAAATTTGTCTTTGTACCTCTTTTCTGATAATATAAAATATCTGCTGATCAAAAGAACTAGTTTCAATTTCCCTTCGTTTATACTTTTTTCACATGCAACATCTATAACACCAACCACTTCATGACTTCAAGTTCCACGTCCCATCAGACTCTTCTTTTTTTTTTTTGTTGAATTGAAGACGCACAAATTAGGTCAGGTTTGTGATAGATTTTCATGCAGCATGATCCAACGCCAGCCTTTGTTTTGTTAGATTGATATTTCTGTTGGATTTTCTAGAAATTTTAGATTTATATTTTAAAACAGTACATACAATTCAACAAGAAAGTGACGTGAGTAATAATTAACAAGTGATTTAATATTATTCTTTTTGTTAAATTATTGTTCCCCTCGCCAGTAACGTCTAACCGAAGACTAATCTCATTTAGGCCTACAAAATGATTAGACCCTTCTAATAATGTTGACTCTTGAGATCAAACCCGTCTTCTTATAGTGTAACTCGTCTAACCACTACATCAAACACTTGTTAGTTAATTTTAAATCATAAATTTTGTAAATATACTACTCTTCTATCATAACTAAGTACATGATTTTAAAACAAATCTTAAAATGGGACAGGCAAAAAAATTGACGACCCTTTTGCATTTGTCTCAAGTTGGGCATCACACTCACAAACAAAATTGGAGTGCCGCGTTTAGTTTGATAAAACAATGCGTTTATCAGAGAGCTCGTAACTCATGTGTCAACAAACCATTAAAACAGATGAAATCCAACGGTCCAGATTCCTCCAATTGCAGAGAAATTCACATTCCGCCAATTCTAGAGGATCCAATTTCCATAATCACGTCCTTGAGAAAATGACAATGGGAAATCAGCACTAATCCTCATTCAGTCCTTTCTCTGTCTGTTCCTTTTTTTTCATCGCTTTCTTAATTTTCAACAAAATTTTCTTCTTTCCTGTCCACTCCTTTTCTGGGGGTTGTAATAATAATCCCAACTTTAATGTTTTAGATTTTTGTTCTAATATTTACATCATCATTTTCTTTATGAAAATTCAAAATCTCGTACTACCTAATTAATTATTCATTCATACAAGGAATTTCAAATTAAGTTCAATTAATTAAAAAAGAAACTAATCAAATCATTGGACCATACTTACCTACTAATCAATCCATGGAGAAATTTAATTCAAAGTATATATATATTTATAGATATAGATTCAGTCTAATCAGTTAAAGTAACTCTCACAATAATTGAAATACGAAATTTAACTTTATATAATCTGGGACTTACTGACTTTTGCTCCAAGCTTTCCTCGTTCATCATTCGTTACTTCTTCTGCATCAGCGAGAGAAATCGAAGCATGAGAGCAATGGAAGGTAATAGTGGAATATTGTCAAGAGTTGATAGTGTAAATGCGAGTAATTCTACTACTCCTAACTTCTGGAGCAACAATAGCATTGAGATTTTCTCATCCTCTGCTCGCGAAGACGACGAAGAAGCTCTGAAATGGGCAGCGATTGAAAGACTCCCTTCGTATCTTCGCAGGAGGACGACTATACTCACAAATTCAGAAGGTAAAGCAATTCAGGTCGATGTGAAGAACCTAAGTTTTACTGAGAGAAAGATTCTGTTAGAGAGGCTCGTGAAGATAGCGGAAGAAGATCACGAGAAGTTCTTGCTGAGACAAAAGGAACGGTTCAATCGGTGAGTCTCGACTTGATTTCACAATAATGTGTGTTGATTGAATGTTTTGATATTATATAACAACATTTTTGTGTGTTTGATTGGATTGTGAACTGTTTTTCACAATGTTCACAAACTGTTTGTACAGAGTTCGACTTGATTTTCCAACAGTTGAAGTTCGGTTTGAGCACATAAATGTAGAGGCACGAGTTTATGTTGGAAGCAGAGCATTGCCTTCGATACTTAACTTCTTTGGTAATGTATTTGAGGTAATTAATTCAGGAATTAACTCAAGATTAATTCTGGTTTGTATCTTGTTTGTTTGATCATCGCTAATTATTCATTCATGCTTCCTCTTTTTTTTTTCTTCCCCAGGGATTCTTAAATTATCTTCATGTCATTCCAAGTCCCAAGAAACCGTTGCATATCCTACAGAATGTTAGTGGAGTGATAAAGCCTAAAAGGTAGTTCAAGATCTTTTTTATTTTCTTTTCTTTTTGGAAAGGGTTTTGAAGTACGATTATGAGATATTTTGCAGAATGACTCTGCTTTTAGGGCCACCAGGCTCTGGAAAGACCACTTTATTATTGGCTTTGGCTGGAAAACTCGGTAAAGATTTAAAAGTAAGAAAACCAAACTCATGAGTTAAGGTTAGTTAATGAAAATTTTAGTTAGTTTGTCATTTGATTGACTGTGTAATTTCAGTATTCTGGGAGTGTAACATATAATGGGTATGGGCTAGAAGAGTTTGTACCACAGAAGACATCAGCTTATATAGGTCAACATGATATCCACATTGGAGAAATGACTGTGAGAGAAACACTAGCCTTCTCAGCAAGATGTCAAGGAGTTGGGCATAATTATGGTTTCATTTGTTCTTAAATCACTTCAACTGAGTCCCAATGTTCTAGAGGCCTCTAAGTATGGCTCTTATTTAGTGTTGAGTTTCACCATTTTGCAGATATGTTATCTGAACTACTAAGAAGAGAAAATGAAGCGCAGATTAAACCAGATCCTGAACTTGACGCCTACATGAAGGTCAGAAATATGATCTAAAAGGAGGACTTAAGCTGTTTTTTTTTTTGTGCAATGCCTAAACCATTGTTTTGCTTACTAAGTACTATAGTGCCCCTAAAACTCTACAGGCAGCGGCTCTTGAAGGGAAAGAGACGAGCGTGATCACTGACTACATCCTCAAGGTAGTAGTAATTCAGATCCGTTAAATAAAGGAATAACTAATGATAAGTTGTAAAAGTACATATTTCAATGTTTTCCATCCTATATAATGCAGATTTTGGGACTAGAAGTGTGTGCTGACATTATGGTGGGAGATGAAATGATAAGAGGTATATCAGGTGGACAAAAAAAGCGAGTCACAACAGGTATTCTCTATTCAAATTGAACAACTTGACAAATTAAATTAAAACCTTTAATTTGAACTATGTCCATTGAAAAACAAATGGTTTGATTAATGGAAAAAGGGGAGATGCTGGTTGGACCTGCGAGAGTGTTGTTCATGGATGAGATATCAACTGGTTTGGACAGTTCAACAACTTTTCAAATCATCAATTCAATCCGTCAATCCATCCATATTCTCGGTGGAACTGCATTTGTCTCTCTCCTACAGCCTGCACCAGAAACTTATGAGCTCTTTGATGACATCATACTTCTCACAGATGGCCAGATTGTGTTCCAAGGTCCCAAAGAAAATGTGCTTGAGTTCTTTGAATCCATGGGGTTCAAGTGTCCTGAAAGAAAAGGAGTTGCTGACTTCTTACAAGAAGTACTTTCTTTGTGTGAATCACTTGGTCAAGTTTTAATTTTTTTTTTCCTCAATTTTGCTCTAAACTCTAAAGGTAGTTTTATTTTTTCTTCTGATCATGGGAATGAAATAGGTGACATCAAGGAAAGATCAATGGCAGTACTGGGCGCGTAAAGATGAACTTTACAGCTTTGTTACAGTGGAGGGTTTTTTCAAAGGCTTCCAGTCCTTTCATATAGGTCAAAAACTTGGAGACGAGTTAGCCAATCCTTTTGACAAGTCTAAATGCCATAGAGCTGCCTTGATCACAAAGAAATATGGTACAAGCAAGAAGGAGCTGCTGAGAGCTTGTTTTAGCAGAGAATTTTTGCTTATGAAGAGAAATTCCTTTGTCTACATATTCAAAGCCACCCAAGTGAGTGCATGTGCTATTATTCATTTGATAAAATTAGAAACTCCAATTTTGGTTATTCATGAATGCCAATGCTAAATGTTGGATGTCCCACATTCAAAATAGCTTAAAAGTAGTTAGCATACTTGAAGTATTGATCATGTAATCACAAATGGAGCGATCTATGTTTTTTTCTTTTGTTTGGAAGTTAAATTTAGGATACATACAGATTAAGTTCACTCCTCAAGTACATGTATTTCTTTTCCCCTTTATTTCAGCTTACTTATTTGGCTGTCATGACAACAACGTTATTTCTACGAACTAACATGCATCGGGATACCATCGCCGATGGAGGAATTTATATGGGTGCTATATTCTTTGCGGTCGTTGTAGCTATGTTCAATGGAATATTTGAGCTAAACATGACCCTCATGAAACTTCCCGTGTTTTACAAGCAAAGAGACCTTTTCTTTTATCCATCATGGGCTTATTCTCTACCACCATGGATCCTCAAAATACCAATAACCCTAATAGAAGTTGCCATTTGGGAATGCATCTCTTATCATGCCATCGGCTTTGATCCAAATATTGGAAGGTAAAAACAGCAAATAAGCCAAAATCGTGTATCTCAAATTAGATTTTTTTTAAATCATTGATTTGATAAACTAACGACAGTTCTCACTGGCAGGTTCTTCAAACAGTATATCGTTATTTTGTGCATTAATCAGATGGCATCTGCACTGTTTCGGTTGATGGCAGCTGTAGGAAGAGATGTGATAGTTGCAAATACTGTTGGATCATTTGCTTTACTTATAGTCATGGTTTTAGGCGGATTTGTGATTTCACGAGGTAAAATTATGACAACAATGAAATTGGCTGATGTTATTATTTTGTTATTATATTTTAATGACTTGTGTATTATTTTGCATCAGAGAATGTACAGAAATGGTTCATATGGGGTTATTGGTTGTCGCCGTTGATGTACGGACAGAATGCTATAGCTGTGAATGAATTTCTAGGAAATAGTTGGAAAAAGGTAGCCACTTTTTTTTGTACCTTTTTGTAGAGGAAGTCTTTTTTTCAAAAAAAATAATAATAGTAAGTTTGGCACGAAATATCAATGAGATAGTTGGGTGATGTTTATGCTGTAGGTTATTCCTAATACCAATGAAACGTTGGGAGTTTTGGTGCTGAAATCTCGTGGGCTTTTTCCAACAGCTTATTGGTATTGGATTGGAGTAGGAGCTTTGATTGGTTATACCTTTCTTTTCAATATCCTCTTTGCCATGGCTTTAAAATATGTCAATCGTAAGCACCATCTTCAAGATTTTCTCACTTTCTTTTCCAGACTTCACACCAACTTCTATTGTGAAAACTTTATATGTTGCTGTTACAGCATTCACGAAGGCTCAACCAGGTATTTCCCAAGAGAAATTGTTGGAGCGAAATGCTTCCAAAACTGGAGAGTTCATTGACCATATACCAGCAAGAAAGAGTTCTTTTGGTGAGTCCTTGAGCCTCAACCTCTATTTTTGTCTATTAATTTGTAGCTTTGAGCCTGATATTGAAGCCATGGCATAATGACCTAGGTAACAAGTCAGAATCAAAGATCGAAGAAGAAGCATGTCTATCATCCAACACATTCTCTAGACGAAGAAGTGATACTAATAAGGGTAGTAGAAGAAGAAAGGACCGGGGTATGGTTCTTCCCTTTCAACCTCTATCCCTCACTTTTGATGAGATCAGATATTCTGTAGACATGCCACAGGTACTTAATTTCATAATGTCTTTTTGTTTTTTTTTTTGTTTTTTTATCATTAATTGTATCTAGAATAATATTATGTGTAAACTTAGTTTCTTTTGATCAAAGGAAATGAAAAATCAAGGTGTTGTTGAGGATCGTCTTGAACTTCTAAAGGGTGTAAGTGGTGCTTTTAGGCCTGGCGTACTAACAGCTTTAATGGGTGTAAGTGGTGCTGGGAAGACTACTCTAATGGATGTATTAGCTGGAAGGAAAACAGGTGGCTATATAGAAGGAAACATCACAATCTCAGGGCACCCTAAGAAGCAAGAAACATTTGCTCGCATATCAGGATACTGTGAACAATTCGATATTCACTCACCCAATGTTACAGTTTATGAATCTCTCCTTTTCTCTGCCTGGCTTCGATTGTCCCCTGAAGTTGATAATGCAACTAGAAAGGTAACATGAACAATCTTCTTTTCAAAAGCATCATCAATCTTAAATCATTAACCGTAGAAAGGCTTAACTCAGGCGTAACTCAAGCTCGACATATATAGGAGCATATGTCGAGCACTCGAACGTGAAGTCCATAGGTCCGACTCTAATACTATGTAGAAAGATCTAATTCGCCTCAAAAGAGCACTCAAGAGAGAGAGTTGTCTCAATATACATATAAAGTTAAAATACGCTTTAACTAAGTGATGTGAGACTTCAACATTAACCATTAACCAAGACTCTGAATTATAAATTACATTAATACAGATGTTCATTGAGGAAGTGATGGAGCTTGTTGAGCTGAACTCGATAAGAAAAGCATTGGTTGGATTGCCAGGGGAAAATGGACTTTCAATTGAGCAGCGAAAAAGGCTTACAATTGCAGTAGAACTTGTAGCCAACCCATCAATAATATTCATGGATGAGCCAACCTCTGGTCTTGATGCAAGAGCAGCTGCAATTGTGATGAGAACCGTCAGGAACACTGTGGACACAGGACGTACTGTGGTTTGCACCATTCACCAGCCAAGCATTGATATATTCGATGCCTTTGATGAGGTGAAAAACAATGGAATCGATGTTAGATTCCATTTTTCAAAAAAAAAATAATTTGAGAATATTTCTTAAATTTATTTTTGAAAACATGTTTTTAAGAAAAATGAAAAAATCGGTTTGATAAACTAATTTTAAAAATTATTCTAAAAATCTAAAAACAAAAGAAAATGTTTGAAGGTATTGGTCGAGAAACATATTAATTAGTTTCATGAAAATTTATTTATGGAGGCTACACTAAATGGAAACATTTTCCACAGAGGTCTAAATGAAAAGAGAAAAGGTTTAGCCTTCTTAAGTTTATGCGTAGTTTTTCATTTTTTAAGTTTTATGTAGTTTTCTATTTTGTAATTTTTAAAAATCATATTCAATTTTTTAAGATTTTTAAACTAGATTTAGGAAAACTATTAAACAATTTTTTTTATTTGATTGTTTTTAAAAACAAAAAATTAGTTTCAGATATTGAAATCAGCCAATGTCTTTGTCATCTGTTGCTCTCTAATTTGAGATTTTGAGTACTATATTTCACTTCTGAATTAAGTACTTGTCTCTCAACCCTCAGCTGCTACTTCTAAAACTGGGAGGGGAGCAAATATATGCCGGTCCATTAGGTCGTCATTGTTGCCATCTGATCCAATACTTTGAGGTGAGTCTTTTATAGATGAAACTGGACATGTTAGCTTCTGCTATAGCATTTGCATATTTAATTTACTCTATTACTCCTGAAGGCTATTCAAGGAGTTCCCAAAATCAAAGATGGTTATAATGCTGCAACTTGGATGCTGGAAGTGACATCACTAGCAACAGAAACAAGCCTTAACTTGAATTTTACTGATGTGTATAAAAGCTCAGAACTACATCGGTTAGACTCTTACTTGACTTTTAATTTTTATTTAAAAGATTTAAGATAATTTTTTTTAATAAATCAGAATTGACATTTTAATATGATATTTATTATTTTTTAAATTTTCGTTATTAATAAATAATGACACCTGACAGATAAATCATATATATATATATATATATCAAAACATTACATTTGATCTATCTTAAAAGAAAATTTGTTTTTTTTTTAGATAAAATATCTCTAAAATGTCCTTAAAAGTGATGAATTCAACTTCTTTTCATACTGAGAGGTTGTTTAAGATTATATAAGATGCGTATATTTCTCAGGTCTAACTCACTGATACTTCCAACTGTGTTGTTCAGGAGAAACAAACAATTGATCCAAGAACTTAGTACACCTACTCTGGATTCTAAAGATCTCTACTTTTCTAGTCGATACTCTCAACCCTTCTTCGCACAATGCATAACATGCTTATGGAAACAACATTTATCATATTGGCGCAACACCTCATATACTGCAGTGAGACTGCTCTTTACAACAATCATAGCTTTGATGTTTGGGGTTATTTTTTGGGACATTGGCTCCAAAAGGTGTGTAAAAAACAAAAAAAAAAACAAGACATTAACTAAATCATGAAAATGGAATTATATACATTCTACCACCTAATGCCTTTTAAAATCAATGGAATTCACAGGAGAAAAGAGCAAGATCTTTTCAATGCCATGGGTTCAATGTATGCTGCTGTTACCTTCATTGGGGTACAAAATGCTTGCTCAGTGCAACCCATAATAGCAGTTGAGAGAACAGTCTTCTACAGGGAAACAGCTGCTGGAATGTATTCAGCTTTACCATATGCTCTTGCACAGGTAAATCGTTCAAATTACCCAAGATGCACTAGAACTTGTTCTTGCCAAAATGATGTATGGTCTGATAGAATTTGAGGAAGATAATGGTTTGAATTACATTGTATAGATGTTATATTCTCAAAAAAAATTAAAAAATTTGTTTTGTTTTGTAAGAGACTAGATGTGATATTCCATCACATGGCATTATTTTACTAACACTAAAAAATTAATAAAAATAAATGTCACATCAAAGATCAAATATGAATCATATAAAAAAAAATCGTTTGGATTTTAACAGAGAAAAAGTTCAAAATGAGCTTTTGCAGGCTATTGTGGAGCTTCCTCACATATTGATCCAGGCTTTGATATATGGGGTTATAGTGTATGCCATGATGGGATTTGAGTGGACAACAAGCAAGTTCTTGTGGTATCTCTTCTTCATGTATTTCACCTTTTTATACTATACATTCTATGGCATGATGACAATGGCAGTTACTCCAAACCCCCACATTGCTATGGTACTGTCCAGCGCCTTCTTTGCTATATGGAACCTTTACTCAGGCTTTGTTATACCCTTGTCGGTAAGTTCAAATCTTTCTTCATATATTTTGCACTACATTACTACCTAAGCTACCGAGTGAAACTAATTAATTAGGAAAAAAAATGTGATTTTGTGGTGTGACAGAGAATACCGATATGGTGGAGGTGGTACTATTGGCTTTGCCCTGTAGCATGGACATTAAATGGATTGATCACTTCCCAATATGGAGACGAAAGGGAAAAGTTAGAGACAGGCCAAACTATTGAGGAATTTGTGAGGAGTTATTTTGGGTTTAAACATGAATTTTTGGGAGTTGTATCAGTTGTGGTGACTGGTTTCACGGTGCTGTTTGCACTCATCTTTGCCTATGGCATCAAGGCATATAACTTCCAAAAACGTTGAGGCAACTTGCTGAAGAATTGGCATCTCAGTTTCTAATTGAAGTTGGTATTGTTTTCTCTATTGAATTTATTTAGTTCTTAGATTTTTGTATAAGTTGTAATAGTTAAAATAATGGGTCTAAATATAAGTAGAAAAGTGATTACCTTGTATGAATTATTGATTTAAGTTGAATAAAAATCTGTACGTGAATTCTGCCTCTTTTTTTCCCCTGTTTTCTCTCGGATCTTCTCAAAATTTTAAACTTATATTTTTTTCAAACTTTAAGTGGTAACAAAACAAATGTCACCCAAGAATAATCAACCCTTAAACCCCTTTATTATTTTTAAATATCACATTTGTTAGGTGAAGATACAATTTTATTTTGAAAACTAATTGATGACCTTTGGGGAATAGTGACCTGGGTGTTCAATAAATTAGATGAGGTATCAAGATCAACCCAACAAGTCAATCAATTTGGATCCTCTATAGTACTTTAGGGGTGTAGTGCTGAGAGAAATAGGAATATGTTAGGGAGAGAAAGTGTCAGCGGGCCCACTTTTTCTCTCTACTTGTTCCTTTCTCTTTCTGCATTTCACCTATAGTGCACTATAGAGTATCCAAATTGTAAGTTAGTTGGGGTTTATTTAAGTTGAATTGGCGGGACACTTTGTTCAAATAACTTGATATTAGAGGAGCACAACTTTCAGTGGTCCAAAACATAGGGGTACCAAAAAGAGTGCCTTAGTAGACAAAAACTCCAAATATAAAAGTACTGGGCCTGAAATCTTAGGCCCGTTGCTCAGGGTAAATCTTCATGTTTGACCCAAAATAATTTCAAAACAATCAAAAAAGAAAAGAAATAAAGATGGAATCAGTATACTGTTTTTCGATGGAGGATGGCTGAAATGAGAAATCCAAACTGTTTTGGGGGTGATTGATCCACCTCGATCCTGGCGTAATTAATGACAGCTTTTTTCGATATTCTTTCTATTCAAGCATGCTTTTGTGACGTCATCAAGATCCCATTTTTCTGAATCTCAAACTTCAGTCAAATCTTTCCATTTTCAGCCTACTCAACGGCCCTCCTCGCGACACGTGGATCTCCCTCAAAATGACGAAACTACCCCCCACCGTCAAATCAGGCTACCCCATTCCTTATATGTATTCAGCTTTGGGTCACCTCAACGATAACGTGTTTTCTGAGTACATTGATTGGGGCTAAATTGTCAAGGTCGTTTTGGTCATTATCGAGTACTCACCAACAGATTCTAATTGGCCAATCACTACGCCACGTGACTGCCAGACTGACGCACATCTTCGGTCACGTGACATCATCCACCTCCATATATATATATGGCAAACTTGACTGTTTCAGTTTTTTTGTCATGTCAATTTTATTGTTTTTAAATAATTAAGTGTTGTTTAAAATAGGCTTTTACTATAAAAATTCCATAGCTTAAATTATGAAATTTTTGTTTTACTCTCTCTCTTCTCTCTTTTTTTTTAAAAAAAAAATCATCAATTATTTTAAAAAATG
>QANZ01048453.1:0-10798 GCA_003254925.1 Chamaecrista fasciculata
TCACTTGATCAACAATCTAACTTAAGCATCGGAGAAGAATCACAAGGAACCCCCTGTGCATTCTCGTTTGCAGGATCCGACGACTCCAAGTCTCCGGAGACTACACTTCATTGTGAACTCAAGGTTAGATTTATGCAGATCCAGCTTTGTAGTTTTCAAACTTTTATCAATAGTTAGATAATTTAGTATGCAATCTAGTTTAAAAAATCATAGATGAAACATTCCGTTAAAACTATAGTGGCAAAAACACCATTTTGGTTTTCAAACTTTACATAAACCGTTAATTTTGTCCTAAATAATTTTTACTCTTCAATATTTTATATTTTGATTAATTTTATTCTTTGATTTTACTTTAACCAAATACTAATGACAGAATCTACGTGGCGAATGACATATAATGTGAAATTGTTAAAAAAAGAAACTCAAATCTTAACTCAGATTAAATATTCGAAATACCCGAAAACAATGGATATAAGATAGAATATCCTAATTAAAAAATCGGATATATCCGATATTCGATACCCAATATCCGTTAATTAAAATAAATTAATTAAAAATATAATAAAAAGATATTAGGTACCGGGTGGTACCCTAACTATCCGTTCATTTCGAAAGGATACCAGATATTTTTTAAAGGTGAATTCGGACGAGTATCTTAAATTTCCACTCAAATTGTCATCCCTATTTTTGCATATTAATATTTTGTAGAGATAGGAATAACTAGAGTTATTTTGAATTTTAAAAAAATCATGACCGTCGGATACGTAATCTTGCCAACTTCATCCATAACCGTCAGATGTAAGTATATATAATATCCTGTGTGCTTCTGTGGTTACTGTTTACTATCACGCCAAAAGTTTCTAACGCAACCATTTGTGTGCGAGAAAGAAGAATCGAAGAGAGAGAGAGCTTGCAATTGTGAGAGAAAAACGAAGAAGCCATAACCATGGCGGCTACAGCATCATCTCCTTGGTCTAAACCCGGTGCGTGGGCGCTCGATTCCGAAGAACACGAAGCCGAACTTCTCCAACAAAACAACAACAAAGACGAATCCAATGCTTTTCCTTCTCTCGCCGTCGCCGCTGCCACAAAACCCAAGAAGAAGAAAGGCCAGACTGTGACCTTGGCTGAGTTCACCACCTATGGAGGCCCTAAACCCACTCAGAATTCGCAATCTGATCACTTAACGCATGAAGATCTCATGATGCTGCCGACCGGTCCACGTCAGCGAACGGCGGAAGAACTCGACCGGGACCGGAATCGGCTCGGTGGTGGGTTTAGGTCGTATGGTTCTGGTTCGTATGATCGGTCCAATAGGAATTCTGGCGGTGGTGGTGATGAGTCGTCGAATTCGCGATGGGGTTCTTCTAGGGTTTCTGATGAACCGAGGAGGAACGGTTCGTTTGGTAGGGATTCGAATCGTGATCGTGAAGTGGTCCCTTCGCGAGCTGATGAGATAGATAATTGGGCTTCTGCTAAGAAATCGAGCGTTGTTGGGAATGGATTTGAGAGGAGGGAGAGGGATAGGGATATTAGGGGAGGGTTTTTTGATCCACATTCGAGAGCTGATGAATCGGACAGTTGGGCATCTAAGAAGAGCTTTGTGCCATCATCGGAGGGACGGAGATTTGGTTCTGGTGGTGGGTTTGAGAGGGAGAGGAAAGTTGGATTTGGTTCAAGCGGTGGTGCAGATTCGGATAATTGGAACAGGAAGAAGGGAGAATTCAATGGGGGAATCGAGAGAAGTGAAAAACCTGCTTCCAGTGTGAGACCTAAGCTTGTTTTGCAACCTCGATCGACGAGTGAGAGTAATGGAAACCAGGAGGGTTCTGGAATCGTTGCCAAGCCCAAGGGCCCGAGTCCGTTCGGAGAGGCGAGGCCGAGGGAGGAGGTTTTGGCAGAGAAAGGCCAAGATTGGAAGAAGATTGATGAGCAGCTTGAGACGATGAAGATTAAGGAGACAGTGGAACAAAAGGAAGGATTTGGGAAGAGGGGTTTTGGGTCTGGCAATGGGCGTTCTAGTTTGCCAGATGATCGGATCGAGAGGAGTTGGAGGAAGGCTGAATCTGATGATAATCGTTCCAATAGGTTTGATAACTTCATAGTTTTATACTTTTATCATTACATATATGTTCTGGACTACCTGCTTTGCTTTGCTGTTTATTACATACATGGTTAACTCTTCCTTTACGTTAATTAGTAGCCTGGGGCATTCTTAGTTACTGTTAGATTCTCTTGGCTTCTCTTAATGCTGATAGAATAGCCATCTATAGGAAAGAATGAAAGAAGAGGTTTGTCATTTTGGGCTTATAGTCATGTAGGAACAGTTTTTGGCTTGCTGTGATGTACACTACTCTGCTCTGTTGGTTCCATCTATTTTATTGAGGGAAGGAGGTGCTTCAAAATTGCTTCTTTTGTGAAGTCATTCTTGGAGTTATGCTACCTAATCTTTTGGTGGGTATGATATGTTTCAGTCTTCTCTAGGATAAAGTATTCTAGCCTTTTTGCATTTATTGATTCCTCCAGTATGGACGTCTTTGCATTTTTGAGCCTTAACTAAAGTTTCTTCTGCTTGTGACTTGGCATCCTTTTGCTGGTTCCATTGTATCGAATATAACTCTGTTAGCATTGTATTCCTATCCTTTGTTTGTTTTCTTAACTCCTTTGTAGGATCTGAATATAAAGAACACTGTGATCCTGTCCTCATTGAAGGGTCATTGTGTATTTTAGTATGTTTTTAGTATTTTATCAGCCTGTTATTTAATAATTTCCTGGAAAGATGTTCAATTGGTGAAGTTTCTGTTTGTTACTTAGACTAGTTCTACACTTTTAATTTATTTATTCCCTACATTGTGCTGCAGCGCTGAGAGAGTTGATAATGGATACGCTGAGGAAGTTGAGAATGGACACGCTGAGAACGTTGAGAATGGACACGAATCACACGACGAAGAGAGGACTGAAGCGCTGTGAGATTCTTTTGCCCTGCACATTATTAGAAGAGTTGGAAAGTAATATTGGTCTTTTTGGCATTGTTGAAACTTCTAGTATATAGTTGAGAGAAGCTACTATGTGAAAGAAAAACTTGCTGTTTAGATAGTTTATTTGATAAATACTCTTAATAATTATGTGGTTGATAAATGTATGTTTTTGTGTTTTTTTTTCTTGCAAAGTTTTGATAAATGTATTTTAAAAGTATTTTTGAAGTGTGAAATTTCTGGAAAATTATATGTAGTGAGCAAAAAGTTATAAGTAGAACAAAACAATCGAGTATCTGTTGAAATTCTTTGTTAAATGAAAACCTGTTTAAATTTACTTCTAAACCAAATATTGAAGTTGCTGTGTTAGTTTGCCAAGTTCTACACTTTTCGTTTATTTATTGTTTCCCTACATTATGCTGCAGTGTTGAGAATGTTGAGGATGGACACGATGAAGAGAAATGAAGAGCTGCGAGGTTCATGAAGAGAAATGAAGAGCTGCGAGGTTCTTTCTGCCCCGCACGTTATTAGAAGAGTTAAAAAGGAATATGAAAATGTTTGATACTTTAGTGTCGGCTTTTCGCCTAATTTAAGTTTTGTCACAAACTTATCTGATCTTTTCATTGTGAGACACACTATACTGGAACAGTGAAATTTTGGTAGTTGTTGGGTAGCCGTTGGTAGTGTTAGCTTTTTGGCCTTTGTTTTTTTGGTTCTTTGTGTCCGTAATATTCGTTTTCAACCATTTAATGTCTGTAAAAGCTTTTCTGGTTAGTGAATTACCCGTTTTGGTATGTAAGTTTCAACTTAATAACGTTTTATTTTTCTTTTTTTTTTTTGTAACAATAACGTTTTATTTTAATTAAGCAGATTAGACTCCTATTCTTGACTATGTTCTGTAATAGGTCCTGTATTTGATTATGTTCTGTAATAGGTCCTGTATTGAGTTTCAACTCCTTGTCATTCTTTTCTCATAGTCTATTTGCATGAACTTGCTTTTTAAGATGACTACTAAATATGATCATACTTTGGAACTGGCAAAATGAGTCGAACCTACAGTTTAGATCTGGAAAAAATGCGGGTCAAAATAACCCGGGGCCACACGGATTTTGCCGGTTACACGAATTCAAAATATAAAAAAAATAAGAAAATTTGTCCTAAAAGACCAATTGGCATATATTGTGGACGCTACAAGCCTACAATAGTTTTGGTTTTTTTATTTTTATAATACAAAAAAATAAAAAAAGGAGCCAGATCACCAAAAAAAAAAAAATTCCCTATATGGGTGCCACGTTGAATTTTATTGATTTTGGATTTTTTCTGTCCTGAAATTGCAGCATGTGCTGCGATTTGCTGCGATTTCATCAATATTAAATCGCAGCATGTGCTGCAATTTGAGGGGTGAAGGGACGTTTTATTTTAGATAAAATGTTTAGAGTTTTGGTGTTAGGAATTATGGTTTTATTATTGGGAGTTAGAGATTAGAGTTTTATTTTTTGGGTAAAATGTTTAAGGTTTTAATTATACAACTTAAAAATTAATTATATCAAGTAACAAAATTAATTATACAACTAAAAAAATTAATTATATCAAGTAACAAAATTAATTATACAAGTGATCAGTGTTAACCAGGGGTATATCTATTTGGAGGGTTGGTCGTCTCTCGATTACATAGATTGGGCGGTGAGAGATATGTTTCCATTGCATCCTGCGTAGAAGACAATGTTTCTGGTGGATGCATGTAGGCCTGTGAAAATGTTTGTGAACCAGGAGAAGCCATGTCATGCTGTGAGTGATATATAGTAGGCATGTGGTGAACCACTGGATAGTCAAAAACCATCAACAATTCTAGGTAGGGGTGTTCGTTGGGCGGTTTGGGCGGTTTTGAACAAGATTTTTAATCGAACCGTTGACATCGGTTTGAAGTAATTTTTAACCAAGCGGTTAAAAATAATTTGCTTAACCAAACCAAACCAATAAATAGGCGGTTTGGGCGGTCGGTTTGAACGGTTAAAAAAATTATTTATTGTTTCTATTAATTAATTATAAAATTAGAAAGAAAAAAAAATTGTTTTTAGGAGTTGATAAACTAGAAAAAGGGCAGGCTTACCTAGTTAACAAGTGTGAGCTGCAAGAGCAAGCTTGAGTATCCAAGTACCTACAAGAACTTCACAGGGGGCCCTACAAAGAATACTCCGACGCTCAAGTTAGTATTTGAGAGAGATGAGAGTAAGAGAATTCTGGTGAGTAAGAAGTAGCTAACCTTTGTCTGTTGGGTTGAGCTCTATTTATAGAGCAGGGTGAGAGTGGTGGCCAGCGCGCGGGGCGCACCACGTAGTAGAACACGATCTCCACCAGCGAGAGTGGTGGAGACTGAAATTTGCGGAGCAAGGCAATCGTGGGTGATTGCGTGTTGTGTTACAGGGCGGGCGCCAGCGGACCAGAGAACGTGGGTATGACCAAGTCCGTGACCCACGATCTCCTCCAGCGAGGATGGAGACCGAGATTTGCGAAGCAGGGCAATCGTAGGTGATTGCGTGTCAAGACTGGAGCAGGCGCCGTTATCCTGGTTGGATCACGGTCGCCCTTAAATGCGCGGATGGGCATTTGACTGGTTCAAGTGCGCCCTGAAGGGTTTGAAGAGGAAAAGAGGCCCGGAGCGAAAGCCTATTAGGCGTACGCTCAAATTGTGATGTATCAGGAGTAG
Source organism: Chamaecrista fasciculata (assembly GCA_003254925.1). Classification (NCBI taxonomy): domain Eukaryota; kingdom Viridiplantae; phylum Streptophyta; class Magnoliopsida; order Fabales; family Fabaceae; genus Chamaecrista; species Chamaecrista fasciculata. The sequence goes on from QANZ01048453.1 coordinate 5,683, forward strand.
TAAGTAAAATTTGTAGAATAGATATAAAAAATGACAAAAAAGATTAGAGATTTGAGAAAATAAAATTGTAAAGACTAAGAATAGTATTTAATTATTGACTAAAGTGACAAATTTTTATGATTTTATAAGATAACATAATTAAAAATATGATAAAATTAAATGATTATAAAAAAATTAGTAATTTTTTATTAATAATCATATATAACACAACAAAAGTAAAAAAAAGAAAACAATATAGATATACTAGCGGTTCGGTTCGGTTAAATGTATGTCTAGATTGTTAACCGAACCAAACCATTCAATTTTAATACATTTTTAACCAAACCAAACCGCTCAATGGTCGGTTTAGTTCGGTTTTTGCTTCGGTTCGGTTTGGTTTGGTCAAATCGGCTTGGTTCGGTTTTGAACACCCCTAATTCCAAGAAGTCTAAAGTCTGTGAATGGCGGGACGACGACTCCGAGATGTCTGACGCCGGACGTGCCGAAGAATCACAAACACTGTGGGGAACAGATATCCCAAGTGACAAGGCCGGGAAACCAAAAGTACCATCGTGGTCGAATGAGGCCGGAGGCATCGACGTACCACCACCAAAGTGTCCCGTCAAACCAGAACCAGAAAATGGGGGTGAATCCCTATGCGACTGGTGATAAGGCTGCTCCTGGTAAGCAGGGGACGACACATGGTATGTATGTGTCGGTGGCTCCTCATGTGCCTGGGGCGATGACGGCTAATCGTAAATGATATGTTTTGGTTCTCTAGACAAAATATGCCCTTGCTGCCACCTCTTGTTTCTACCCTACTTGGTGTCGTTATTTTACTTCTAATTGAAATTATTTATGTTAAATATTAGCATAATTTCATTTCTTAGCAACTGACTGACAAATGAAAATAATAATTAGACTCATCTAATATCTAATAAGTATTATAATAAATGAAGTTTCATAAAATATTGCATTAAATTAATTAATTGATAAAACACATGTAGAATTTATATAAAATATATAAAATTCGGAGCTAACTTTAATCAAAAGAAGAAGTACATTTTGTTTGAAAATAAGTTATAAATTTTTATATTTAATTTAAGAGTAAATTACAAATTAAGTACTTGTGATTAAGCTGAATCTCACATCACTGCCCTATGGTTTGAAAAATTGCACTTTAGGTATCTGAGATGTGCGCCGTTTAGCAATTAGGGTACCTGTAGTTTTATTCCGTCAATTTTAACGAAAAATGATGACGTGGCGCTCACGTGAGTCAGTGAAAAATCAAATTTTGGTCCACGAACTATGGGATAAGTTTCACTTTGGTTCTAAAACTATTTTTTTATTTCATTTTGGTCCTCAAACTTTCATATTTGTTTCATTTTTCGTCCCAAAAATGTTATTTCATATGGTTTATGCTGCTATTTCGAACCTAAATAATTAACATGAATCATTTCTCTCTCAAATATAGGAGTAATCACAAGCTGGACTTGAGACTCGACCTGGTTAGACTAAGGGCGGGCCATTGGGCCCGGCCGAGCCAAATTTGGTTACCTCATTTTTTTAAAAAAAAAATCATATTTTTTATTTAACCCATTTATTTATTTTATGTATTTTTTATGTTTTTGTTCACCCCTACTCAAATACGTAATAATAAGTGAGTTAAAAAAGAGGGGAAGAGAAATTTTCATTCTTAAGTACAAATTGGAGATAAATTTGTGGTTAATTTTTATCTCTAATTTATGACTAAGAATAATGGTGAAAATTCCGATAAAATCACATTTTGGAGATCAAAACGGAAAAAATGTGAAAGTTTAAGGACAAAAATGAAAAAAAAAAAATAGCTTTTATGACCAAAATGAAACTTACCCCATAGTTTGAGAACCAAAAAAGAGATTTTAACCTTGGAATGGAAACCAACGACTAAGATGCAAGAGAAACCAACGGTTAAGATGCAATAAAATCAACAGTTAAGATACATTGGAAATCGATGGTTAAGATTGCGTCACGTTAGCATTTTCCCTTCAAATTAACGGAACAAAAAGGCAAGTACCCTAATTGCTAAACGGCGCACATCTCAGGTACCTAAAGTGCAATTTTTGAAACCACACGACAATGATGTGAGATTCGGCCTAACCACAGGTACTTAATTTGTAATTTACCCTTAATTTAAAGAAGATATTTTTCTTTGGAAAAAAAATAGGTAAAACTAATAAGTTGTTAATATCGTTACTTAATATTAAAATATTAATGTTATCTTCAACTCAACAATTTTTATCAAGTAATTCAATGGTATCAATTAAGAGTTAGGAAGTTTTGATTAATTTTAAAAATTTAAGAGATTAAAATGAAATTAATAAAACTTAAAGGGGTGAAAATAGAACTTAATATTCAAGAAATTTTCACATATAATTTTTTGTTAACTATTCTCAAAAGTCAAAACATTAGTAATAATATTAAACTTACAAATATCTATATAGAATAAATCATTAAAATAGAGTAACCATTTTTTGTTTAAGTATTATCAAAATATTAATAAAAACATTATGTTTGACAAACTTTTACATAGAATAAATGATTAATAAACAATAAAAACAGTAAAACAAAAATATAACAAATATGAGGAAATGTTAAAAATTCAAGAAAGTGGGCCCACAAAATTTGTTATATGAATAGAAAAGTAAATGTGACTTTGTTTTAAATTTTCTGTGATGTTGGGCTGGAAAACTGGGAATTACATATATTATAACAATATAATATAGTATATAATATATATATATATAATATAATCTATCTATCTATCTATCTGTTTATCCTAAATTTTAATGTCTTGGTTTGCATACGTGTCATATTCAGCTGGAGAGTAGCTTTGAGTTCCAATTTCTCACTTGTACTCATAGCCTGACACGCGTCGTTTTTCTTTTCACTTATCCTTCTCGGCTAAATCATCAATTACCCGCCTAAAGCAAATTTATTTTCAAATTTCAGTTCAAATTTCAAATTCAAACTTCATTTTACAATCTACAAGTGGCTTTGTCTTCAGCTTTTCTCTCACGTTCATCCCAACTTTCCTCTTCCCCTCTTCCATTAACCCTAACACCAACATTCATCGTTGTCTTTCCTCTTCTCCTCTTCCATTAACTCTAACACCAACAATACTCAAGCCGCTCTTCTCTTCTCCCTTTAACCCTAACATTGCTGCATTCACCTTCCGATTTTGATTTCGATTTGTAGTCGGTGCAAGAAATTGTGAAGACCGTGAAGAGTCGATATATGCCTTGTGGGAAGTGGTAGTTTGGAGAAGTGTAGAGCAACAGCAACGCTCGACAATGATGGAATCTGTGAAACCAAACGACCTTCAACATACACTAAAGCCATTTTCTCACTTGGTATTTCGTTTTTGGGTCTTTAGTGAGCATTTGGTTGTGATTCACGCGACCTTCTGTTGTTATTCACTCAGCATTTGGTGTTCACTCAGTATTTGGTGAGTTCTCTTTCATATTTTGTTCATATTTCCAATTGGTTGCTCCCATTTCGTTTGCATTTGTCTCTGCAATTTGGGTCTGCGATTTGGGTTTTGTTTTTGTGAAATTTGAGTTTTGTTCATGTCTCTGGGATTTGGGATTTGTTATTCAGAAATTTTGAATTTGCCGCCTACCTAAACCACTCTGTGAGAACTTTGACAACCCTTCATGCGAAGGTGGGGTAAGATAAAACGTCCTGACATCCCTTCATACGAAGGTGAGACCAGATAAAAGTCTCACTCTGTGAGCACCCTGACAACCCTTCATGCGAAGGTGAGGTAAGATAAAACGTTCTGACATCCCTTCATGTGAAGGTGGGACCAGATAACAGTCTCACTCTGTGATCACCCTAACAACCCTTCATGCGAAGGTGGGGTAGATAAAATGTCCTGACATCCCTTTATGTGAAGGTGAGACCAGATAAAAGTCTCATTCTACGAGTACCCCCAAAACCTCGAAAATGAGCACCCTAACCATCTTCATGCGAAGATGGGGCAAGTTAAAGTCTTGTTTGATGAGTATCCCCAAAACCTCGAAAATGAGCATCCTAACCCTCTTCATGCGAAGATGGAGCTAGTTAAAGTCTTGTTTGATGAGTACCCTTAAAACCTCGAAAACGAGCACCCAACCATCTTCATGGGAAAATAGGGCAAATAAAAATACAATTCTACAAGTACTTCTTCAAAACCTCGTCTTCCGAGCGCTTTTTCAAAACCTAGTCGTTGGCTAGCGCCTCCAAAGTCCAGCCATTGATTGGCTCTTTTTAAATAAATTTCACTCCAGCCAAAATGCGTGTTCTTTTTCTTCACTTGCTCTTAAGCAAAGACTTTCGAACTAGTTCTTAGTCTCTATGCATAAAAGACAAGTGAAGAGGGGCAATTGTGAACACCCGATTTTGACCGGGTCTTTTGTAAATAAATAAAGTTTTGGGCCACCTTTTTATATAAATAAACTTATTGGGCATTCAAAATAAAATAAGAATTTTGAGTTGTCAAAGTCTTAATTTTGAATTCCCAAAAGGAAAAAAGGAAAGTCTCAGAATAAATAAAATAAACTAAATAAAAATTAAAAATATATATAAAAAACGAAATATAAAAAAATAATTAAAAAAAGAAGAAATAAAAAAATAAAACAAAAATGGTAAGGTTGCACTAACTAATGTTTGAACCCATGCCATCCTTCCCTTAAATCCAAAGCCTAACCATTTGGGCTAAGCCCAATTAGAATTTGTTTATGCACCAATTAATACTTGAAGGGATTTTAGGTTATGGACTATTTATTATCTGCTTTCCTCAATCCTAATCCAATCTCATTCAATCTTAATCTCATCCTAGGATTGAATGAACAGTACTAGTTGGGTGTTTTTTGGAACCTTCATCTCATCTCATCTCATCTCATCCACATCATCATCTCATTCACAACATCATCTCATTTTCTCTTACAATTACTAATCTATCCCTACTTACACACTTATAATTATCTATACTTTAATACAAATATAAAAAAAAAACTAGACAAAATAGTAATTTTACATACCCTCATTTATTACACTTATAATTTTCTCTCTCTATCTATCATTTCTCATCATTTTTTTATCTTTTCCACTCACA
>QANZ01048453.1:11346-22335 GCA_003254925.1 Chamaecrista fasciculata
CGAGTTATCATTTACACATGTTAGAGATTGATTAATTGGAACAGTTCGAATTTATGGACCAAATTGTATTCTTAAAAATAATTCCAATATTATTTTCATTTTGGCCCATAATCTCATTTACTTGGATTTGGATTGACCCCTAACCCTCAATCCAAAATTTTCTCATCCTCACAATTTTCAATACCATATCACACTTCCCAATATCATCTCATCTCAATCTCATTTCAATCAAAACACAACCAAACACCTATCATCTCATCTCATTATCTCCATCTCATCTCATTATTTCCTACCATTTCTACCCCTATACAAATTACAAAAAATCCATCAACTTATTTCTACCAACCATAATCATTACATACCCTTTTATATAATTTCACACCCTATTTAACATCATTATCACTAAAATCACCAAAACACCAATACATCATCTCATCTCATCCAATTAAAAAATAATCTCATCCCATCCATTTGGATGAGATTGGATTAAAATTAAAGGTCTCCCAAACAGACCCTAAATTAGTGATCGAGTCTAATCCTTCCTAAAACTTTATATTCTCTCATTTAATTTTAAATTGGGATCATTAATTTGAGAGATTGACATCAATTTGAAGAAATGAAATTTCCAATCATCATGAAGTGAATTTCATCTCTTGAATTTGGGGAAAAAGAGAGAAAATGAAATTATTTGTGGATCGATTTTCATCACATTAAATTCAGGATTTGATCCCAATCAATTCCAAATTTCAGATTTTTATTATGAATTTTTAATTATGACCGAATGGTTTCATGAATTCTCTCTTTCAATTATAATTATTTTTTTATCCCGACTGATTCTCCTTTCACACCTTAAATAGAAGATGTGTTTGTGAGGAAATGATAGCTTTTGGAAGAGTAGAAGAGAGGAAAAATCAATTTTAGAGAGACGGAAAAGCTTGCTTTTCTCTGAGTTTTAGACACAAAAGATCACTTTGGCGAGTTTGAAAATTGTTCATGGTTTTGAGTTTTTCTTCGTTCTCCTTCATCTCATTCATGTTAGGTAGTTTTAGACCACCATAGGCTAGTTTTGGAACTAAAGTGAAGGAACAATGGAGTTAGGCTCCAAAGATGTTCTGATCGGTTGAAAATTCATGGAAAAATATGATTTTTATGTTCCAATAGGGACTAAAACGAATTCGTTTTCCAGATTTTGGAATGTTCCGTAATTTCACTCTGCCTCCCATATTTTCATAAAATTACTATTTGACCCCAGAAACTTTTTATTTAGTTTCATTTTAGTCCCTATATATTTCATGTCTAGGGACCACTTTGAAACTTTGTGAAACTATTGGGGGTCGTTTTGTAATTTGTGCCAAAGTTTCTCTACTCCTCTTTCCCTCTACTGTACGGCGACTTTGTGTGATATATATATGCCCCCTAACGTTTGGGGTCAGTTTCAGTTATGTACCTAACGTTTGTTTTGTGTGAATTATGCCCCCGATGTGAAACGTTGGTGTCAATTATACCCTAAACTTAATTGTTTTTGGGCCAAAGTCCTATTTTGGTCCCTCAAGTTTGCTCAAAGTTCCGTCTTGGTCCTCAAGTCTCTGGCGAACTTTCTTGCAAGATACATGGCGGCTCCGACGACTATGAAAACTCCTAATCCAAGGTTTTAAAACTCCTAATCCAAGTTTTTTGACCTCCTGAGTTCAATGGCGACCTTCCTTTTGCAAACAAATGACCGGAAATATGATTTTTGGTGATTGTGTAATTTTTCGACGACTATGTAATTTTTCGGTGGCTTGCTAGTCTTTTTTTTTTTTTTTCAAAATGGAGGCCGCCATTGAACTTAGAAGGTCAAAAAACCTTGGATTAGGAGTTTTAGTAGTTGTCAGAGCCGCCGTGTATCTCGCCGAAAAGTTTAATAGAGACTTGAGGGTTCAAAACAGAACTTTGAGCAAACTTGAGGGACCAAAATATGACTTTGGCCCAAAAAAATTGAATTTAAGGTATAATTAACATCAATGTTTCACATTGGGGGCATAACTTACACAAAACAAACGTTAGGGGCATAACTGAAATTGACCTCAAACGTTACGGGCACGAAATGATCTTTTGCCTATATATATATGTGTGTGTTACTATGTGCGTTTTGTATATATATATATATATATTATATGTATATATGATATTATGATGCATGATTTTGAGCATATTTCTACCAAATGTTTATCAAATAAATATTTTGTAGATTACCATCTTAAGACTAATAATTTTCGATCAAGATCATTTATAAAATATTTTTTGAGTTCATAACTCAAAATATTTTAAAATCAAGTTTAGACTTTAAAGTTAACTTTTAGTCTAAATCATCACTAAAATGAGATTATTTGTTTGCCACATTAATCTCATAAAAAATCATAAAAATAACAAAAGTATAATTATAAATAATTTTGTTCTCTTGAGGGAATATTCTTTAGAGAATATTTAACTCTACATGTACACATGTTTCTTCCTTTTTTTTGGGGTGTTTAATTTAATAATTATTATTTAAATGCCCTAAAATCAATTATTGTGAATGCTTGTGTGTTTTCATGATTTGATTGGGATTGCAATTTAATTATTGTTCATCAATTCTTGGGCTCAAGGATGCTTGTTATGTGCTTGAGGATAATTAATCATAAATATTTTGGCCATTTATTTTAAATAATTATGTTGGGTACCTTTTGATTATAAGAGATTTCTAGGGTGTCTAATACCTTCCCCAGAAATTAAATGTGCTCCCGACCCCGTCTTTGGTTAAAGACCATCTTTTTTCTAAAATTGCCTTATCCACCATTTTTTTCAATTTTTTTTTTAAAATTGTTTTTTCCAAGTTTCTCTTATAAAATTTTGTGGCGACTCCTTCTTTTAGTCATAATCGACATTCTCTGCAATGTCGAGCATGACACTTTAGAAGTCTAATTTGGTATTGTTTGTTGACAGCCCCGACCTAACTAAACAAAAAAAAAACTCGTCAAAAGCAACATGTAGCTCGAGACTCAGCATATTCAAATTTGAAAAGAGATATATATAGATATATAGCCACATTCAAATGTTGAAAGAAAAGAGTAAAACTTTTGAAGAATTTAAAGGACCGAAGTTGAAACAAAATAAAAGAGATAAAGAGTTAGATTGCAACGAGACTAAATTTATACTTTGGCTAATAGGTAAAATTAAGATAAGGGTAAATTGCACTTTGGTACCTTATCTATGAACTGATTTTACTTTGGTACCCTGTTCTCTTAAAAGTGACACTTTGGTACTTTGTTCTTTGAACTATTAACATTTTGGTACCCTGTTCGTGACATTTTGGCATTTTGTTCTTTACATCGTTAACACTTTGGTACCATGTATCAAAATGTCACTTGTGAAAGAGCATGGTACCAAAAATGTTAATGTGCAAAGAACAGGGTATCGAAATGTCACTTTTGAAAGAATAAGATACCAAAGTGATTTCGGTCTATAAAACAGGGTACTAAAATATATTTTACCCTTAAGATTGAAAAAAACTAAGCAATCTTGACAGACATTATAGTTAACAATAGTCTTTCATGCCCATACATTTGGCGAATCAATCATCCTCCTTAGACCAAGATACCGTTATCAGTAATGAACAAAACATAATTTTTGTTTGGCCGAAATGAACAAAACATAATTAGTTACATATATACTGGTAATTAAAATTAATAAATAAAAGGACGGCAAGGCAAAGGTATTAATGATTGATGATTATAATATACATAATGAAAACTAGTCATTTATATTTACTTTTGTTTCTGCATGCGTGAGTGTGTTGTGATGCAATAATAATTGCTGATTAATGTAAACGTACTTCAAAAATTATGCCAAATGCCCCTCTTAAATATAAGTTTTATAGTACTTTCCACCAGCTAGCTTCTGCTCAAGCTTTTTTTTTTTTTTTTTTTTTTTNTTTTTTTTTTTTTTGATTTAATCTGCTCAAGCTGTTTGCAACTGTTAAGATTCTGCCATATAGTACATGTGAAAATATTTATTTATTATTAGCTTCCTTCTTCACGTACCAGCTGGTCCATGACCAAACTCTATTTTTTTAACTGAAAAATACATCATTCGTTTTCCTCTGGTTAATTTCACAGTTGTCAAATGCATAATGGCCTAGCTAGTCTAGAAATAGTGGTAACTATTTAATTTTTTTTTGGCCCAATCTAATAATAGTACTTTTTTGGCCCAATCTAATACAAAAAAATATTTTAGACTTCTTCTACAAGCACATTTCTCCATTCAAAATAGTAAAATCTTTACTTAATTTGAAACAAGTTGTATACATAATGAACTAAAATAAAATTTTTGAAACATATTAGACAAAAAAAAATGACTAATACATATGTGACCAATTTTAAAATTATGTACTACGTACTCCTAATAGACAAAAATAATATTTTTTGCTTAAATTAATCTATGTATCCATGTTCTTATTTTGTTTGTCTGTTTTTCTTTTATAGTCTACGAGTTTTTCAACAAACATCTTTTTTTCTTTTTTTTAGTACAATTTTTTTTTTTATACACTTTTTGTTAGTACATGGATAGAAAACTAAGGGCTTCAAATTAAAGGAGTAAAAGTCAACAAATATCTTAGGTTAAAGGGTTATTTTGGTCCTAAATATATGCCTCAATGTTCTTTTTGATCGTTTATGTTTCAAAATATGTAAATTGGTCCTAAATATTGACAAAATGTTCCATTTCGGTCCTAAATATTGGTAAAAGTTTCATTTTGGTCCCAAACTATTGAATTTGGTCATATTTCTCTTGTCTCTCATTTCAAGTTTAAAAGAATTATTAAGAAGAACTCATAGCATCCGAATTTAAAATGACATATGATCAACTTTGCTTATTTGAACATAAAACGAGAGATCTACTTTTCGGACCGATTTGGCCTCATTTGCTGACGGCTCCCACTGGATAGAGAAAGTACTCTTTGAGAACAATACGTAGCTCTACACTCATCACATTTGAACTTGAAATGAGTCATATTCAATAGTTAAGAACCAAAATGAAACATTTTACCAACATTTAGGATCAATTTAAACATTTTAAAACATAATGGACCAAAATGACCATTTAACCAACACCTTAAACATAATGATTATAGCATGTACCTAACTTGGATCAAATCCGATCCAATTTAGTAGTAACACATATTTTATTCTTCACAACGCATATAAATAACAGGGGATCGAAAATCCCAAACTATAACGATTACATTACATCAATCACAATGTCTTTCTCAACGTTGCTCATAATTCTTGCTTCCACTCTCTCAATATTTGGACCTGAAAACGGCGTCGTCGTCGCAGCAAACCAAGGCTTCTCAATCAAAGAAGCAACCATCGCCGATATTCAATTAGCCTTCAAGCAAAACGACGTGACTTCAACACGACTCGTCGAGTTATACTTACTCGAAATCCAAAGGCTGAACCGGGTTCTGAATGGCGTGATAGAAGTGAACCCAGACGCATTAAACCAGGCTCGTAGGGCTGACGTGGAGCGTCGAACCAAGGCAGTAGCGGAGTCCCTGTTTGGGTTACACGGTATTCCTATTCTGGTGAAGGATAACATTGGAACCAGGGATAGGCTTAACACGAGTGCAGGGTGTTTGGGTTTGGTTGGGTCAGTGGTGGCACGTGACTCGGGCGTGGTGGGTAAGTTGAGAGAAGCAGGGGCTATTATATTGGGGAAGGCGAGTATGACTGAATGGGCTGCGTTTAGGTCCCTCACTCTTCCTAATGCTTGGAGTGCTAGAGGTGGTCAAGGAAAGGTTAGCTTTATTTTTGTAATTTTAAATTTTTAGGTGTACAAGCTGCATCATTTGGGTTATATTTTAAGGCTTGAAATTTTATTTTGATTCTAAAATAATGGTTATATCTTTGAGATAAGTTGCAATTCAACTCTTTTTCTTTGTAATTTTGGACTTACAAATTTTTCAAAAGTTTCACTTATTGATCCTAACCATAGTTATTAAAATCGGACCGGAGTCGTTTTAATAACCGGCCAGGCAGAGAACCGGGATGAACCGGCCTGAACCGAGGCAAACCGGTTGAACCGGTCCTAGGTTATTTTTTTTGATTTTTTTTTTTTTTTTGATTTTTTTGGTCCTTTTTTTATAATTATGGGTCAAATATTAGAAAAGGTTGATTATGAACCAAAATTTGATAGAGAAAGTGATCATAAAATGTCACTTGATGATATTATATTGTTGAACATTATGAAAATTGATTATCTCTATATTAATTCATGTTAATTTATGAAAATTGTATTAATATATTAATGTTATAATTGTATTTTGTAACCTAATTATGAATATTTGAATTAAAATTTTATCATATATAGGGTTTTTTATTATTTTTAATTTATTTATTTATCAACGGTCCGACCCCGGTTGGACCCCGGTTGAACCATTGAACCTTAAACCCCTCCTTCGGCCGGTTCAATGGCCGGTCCGGTTTTAATAACCTTGATCCTAACAATTGAAATGTAAGTTATATCTCTCTTATTTCAAATTCAAATGCAATGAGTCCCAAACTACGTGTTTTTTACGAATCTTTTTTTCGTTGCGTTGGGGCTTTTAGCGAATAAGGTCAAATTGAATTTCGAAAGTGAGTTGTTCATTTCATAGTTAAATGAGCGAAATTAGTTATATTTCTCTCTTTTCAAGTCCGATTGCAGAGAGTTCGGAGCTACGAGTTACTCTTGACGAGTTCTTTTTTCTGCCTAGTTAGAATCATAAGCAAATAAAATCAAATCAAGCTCAAAAGTGGGATTGCATATTTTTTTTCACCTTGTGGTTCTAGAATTGCTTTTGGGTCCAATTTAACCTCATTGGTTGATAGTTCTAACTAGGTAGAAAAAGAAATTATCAAGAGTAACCCGTAACACTACACTATTCGTAATCAACACTACACTATTCGTAATCAAATTTAAAACAAGAAAAATGTAACCAATTTCATTCTCTTAACTATGAAACCATTCACTTTTAGAGTCTATTTTTTGAAACAAATCAATCTCTACTACCAAAATGAAAATTGATCCAAATTGTTGAGTCAAAATATACCTTTTGACCTAGTCTAATTTTAAAACCAATTGAAGTAGTAATTAATTGGCATGAAAATGTGCAGAATCCATATGTATTATCCGCAGATCCATGTGGGTCAAGCAGTGGATCAGCAATATCAACAGCTGCAAATTTTGTGACAGTGTCACTTGGGACTGAGACTGATGGTTCACTCTTATGCCCAGCAAGCTCTAATTCTGTAGTAGCCATCAAACCCACTGTTGGCCTCACTAGTAGAGACCAAGTCATTCCTGTTTCTCCAAGACAAGACACTGTTGGGTAATTAATTATTTGATCTTTATACTTTACCTGAATTTTTAATTTTGTTCCAATAATTTTATTTTGTTTTCAAACAAGTCCTTATACTTTGTAAATGTTTAGGTTTTACCTCTTAGTCAATAGTACTTAAATTTGTCATGTAAGTATTAATTTATAGCTAACTAAAACAATTAATGATGATATAAATGGTTGATATATATATTTTAAAATTTTAAAGTTTTGGTATTAATTTTTCTAAAATTGATATTAATATGTATAAAAAATAATGCTGTTATATAAAATTTATAAATTTATTAAATATAGAGATTCATTTAAAAAAAATCATAGGGATTGAATTAAAAAAGAGAAAAATAACGTTTTAGTCCCCATTTTTTTTTTGGGCATTTCTATTTGTAGTCTTTAATTTTTTGATATGTTCAATTTAGTCATCAAATATTCATGATTCGTTATGAATTAGTCTTTTTATGAACATTTTAATTATCACTATAAAACTCAGTTATTGGAAGGATTAAATTGTAAAGAATCGAGGACTAAACTAACAATACCTGTTGTCCTGTACAATCCATAGAGTAAGTTAATAATTTACTCAAAATAAATAAATTATTGAGATTAATTATTGGGTAGTGATATAGTTTTTCCCTTAATTTTAGAATATCAAGTGAATTTTATACAAGCACAATCTGATATTGCACAAATTTTGCTATTTGGCAGGCCTATAGGTAGGACTGTGTCGGATGCTGTTTATGTTCTTGATGTGATTGCAGGGATTGACTATAATGATCCAGCAACTATAACTCGGTCAAAATATATTCCCCAAGGTGGCTTTAAGCAATTTCTAAATCGTTATGGGCTTAAAGGAAAGAGATTGGGGATAGTAAGAAACCCCTTCTTTTCTCTCTTGAATGACTCTAATTTGAATCAAGCTTTTGAGAAGCATTTTGAAACCTTGAGGTAATCAATCAATCAATTAATTATAGCCTAGATTTCATCAAAAGTAGGTGTATCAAGATCATCTTGTTATATATGCATGGTGTTTTTTTAACATGGTTAATTTGTTTGTTAATTTTCTGCAAAATGAAGGCAAGAAGGAGCAGTTCTAGTGGATAATCTTGAAATAGCCAACATAGACACAATCTTGAATCCAAACAAAAGTGGGGAAGCAGTGGCAGTGTTAGCTGAGTTCAAATTATCTTTAAATTCATACCTCAAGAACTTGGTGGTTTCCCCAGTAAGATCATTAGCAGATGTCATAGCCTTTAACAACAAGAATGCTGGCCCGGTTTGTATCAAAAACCTTCTCTTTCAAACTTACTTTGTTCACTGTAGATTTTCAAGTATTTTGTTCATTTGTTCATTAGGTCAATCTCTCACACATTAATTCATTACAAGGTTAACATTGTGTAATAAAAATTGCACTCAGTTCAATATAAATTTTCCATTATTTTTTAAAGGATAATGATGTAGAGAAGTTAATTGTTGAGACTTGAGACATCTAATATCTTAAGTGTTTAATTTATTTATTTTTAGAGATTGGGTGCCCAACATTTAATCTCTCCATAGTTTTTCTTTTTTGAAAAGCCAAATTTTAAGAGTAAATGTGTAAAGAGGGTAGTTGTAAAAACAACAATTATCTCAATCGTTAGATTATACTTTTACGCAAATCTCAAGACAAAGACACATAATTCATTGATAGGGCAGTTGCTTTTGCGACCACCCTTCTATATAGAACTGCCTAAATTTTAAAATTCTTTTAAATATTTTCAAAGTTTATCCTATCATAATAGTTGATTTATTTCTCTATCAATCTTTTGTTTGTACAATACAGGAAAAGATCAATGAATTTGGGCAAGGGATTTTCTTGGCAGCCCAAGCAACAAATGGAATTGGTGAGACTGAAAAGGCAGCATTGAACAATTTAGCAAAATTATCCACACAAGGATTTGAGAAATTGATGAAAGATAATAAACTTGATGCATTGGTGACTCCTGCTTCATTAGTGGCTCCTGTTCTTGCAATTGGAGGATTCCCAGGAATCAATGTGCCTGCAGGATATGATAATTTGGGAGTCCCATTTGGCATTAACTTTGGAGGATTAAAAGGTTCTGAGGCTAAGTTAATTGAGATTGCTTATGGGTTTGAGCAAGCAACTAAGATTAGGAAGCCTCCTACTTTTAAACCTTGAATTATATGAATCTCATAATAAACATGGTGTGGTATGTATGATCAATATATGTTCTATGAAATTCTATGTTATTGATGAATGAACCTTTGAGATAACAATGTAATCACATTTTTAATGAATATTATGACAGTTGTATTTGTGCATGGTGAAATAAGAACTTCCCAATGGCCCATGGGCCTTGAAGACCTGTGTTTCAATTCCACTATTAGATCAAAAACAAAAACAAAAAAAAATTCCACCCAAAATGTAAGCATTGTTTTTTTTTTTTTACCAAAAACATGTTACCATGGTTGAGTATGAAGTCTCTGTCTAAAAAAAAAATATTAAGTCAATGCAAAAAATTATTAAATCAAATCCTTTAAGAGGCGTTTGGTATACGGATTGGAAAAATAGTCTCGGGATTAAGAGTTTCGGTATAGACTAATCATGTGTTTGGTATGCGGATTAAAAAATTAGTCCCAAGAATATTGTATTCTCAGAAGTAGCATAATTTTCTAAAATAGCTATTTTTTAATCTCATCCTAAAAGTCAGATTAGTCTAATCCCATGGTAAATCACAAGAAAAAGACTTAATGAAACTAACACCCACTAATACGGGAGACTAGGATAGGCGTTGCTAACTGCCGAGCTATCTTCTTGACTTGGTAAAAACTACTAGTAAATAACTAATAATAAAAAGGCTTAAGTGCACTTTTGGTCCCAAAACTATGACAAAGGTTTCATTTTGGTCCCATAACTTTTTTTGTTGCAATTTTGGTCCCATAACTATGACAAAGGTTTCATTTTGGTCTCATAACTTTTTTTGTTGCAATTTTGGTCCCATAACTATGACAAAGGTTTCATTTTGGTCCCATAACTTTTTTTGTTGTAATTTTGGTCCCATAACTTCTCAAAAGGTTCCACCGTTAGTCCCTTGGTGAATTCCATCCATATTTAGCCGTTAAGTATGACGTGGCATAATGACTAGGATCATGATGTGGCAAAATAAGATGAAATGGACTGAAATAGGATCTATATGCAACATATTAAAACTTATCTATACCCAACCACAATATATACAAAGAGTGGTACTGACAAGGACCAATCTGGTGGGAAGAAGAGACTTCAAGCAGAAGGCGTCGACGAAGTCGATGGGATCCTCAGCGGCGGCGACGGCGGCGGCGACGGCGAATCGGGAAGCGGAACGAGGAAGAGGAAGTCCCGTTGGGCTGACGAGGAAGAGGAAGTACCACTCTTTGTATATTTTGTGGTTGGGTATAGATAAGTTTTAATATGTTGCATATAAATCCTATTTCAGTCCACTTCATCTTATTTTGTCACATCATGATCCTGCTTACTATGCCACGTCATACTTAACGGCTAAATATGGATGGAATTCACCAAGGGACTAACGGTGGAACCTTTTGAGAAGTTATCGGAC
>QANZ01048453.1:34002-99265 GCA_003254925.1 Chamaecrista fasciculata
TTTCTTTAATTTGGTCCTTCACAATTTGTTTTTTATGGACTAAATTGAGAATAAAAATTTATTAATTGACCAAATTGTAAAAATAATATTATTTGTGATATTAAAATATAGTTTTGACTAAATAAAAATTAATTTTATTTTTTATTTAATATTTTTGCGGGCCGGCGGGTTGGGTTGGGTTGAGCGGGCTCAAAATCTTGAAAACCGCAGCCCAACCAAAACCACAGCGGGCTCAACTTTTTGAACCCAAACCAACCCGCCAGCCCAACCCAAACCAACCCAAACTAGTGAGTTGGGTTGGTTTTAGCGGGTTGGCGGGTTGGCCCAACCCAATGAACACCAGTGTAACTGATCTCCGTAATTGTTGATTCAAATAAAAAAATAGTAGCATCAGTGCATCATACCTTCTCAACGTGTGCTCGAATCTCCGCAATTGTGATTTCCTTCTTTTTATCATATTTACATAGCTGTCACTGTGTTTTCATGCTCCGTTTCGAATTTCAAGTTTTCATGCAACAAAACGGTGAAAACATCTTTTAGACGTTTTCAGATTTTCAGCCAAATTTAAAAACGTTTTCACAAAATTGTTTTTGGAAATGATGACCAAACACATTTTTTCACTTATTTCTTAATTTTTTGTGAAAATGAAAACCGAAAATGAGCCTACCAATTAGGCCCTAATTTTTGCCTCAATAATGCACATATTGTTTCATTTTTATTTTAATTTATAATATATAAATAAGTGATTAATATCTTATACTATACTATTATATATTTTTTTGAGAGACCGACTACCATAAGGCTTCTCAGACATATATAGGCAAAAGACCTGTTGGTGTCCCTAACGTTTGGGGTCAGTTTCAGTTATACCTTCCACGTTTGTTTTGTGTCAGATACGCTTCCAACGTTTTATATTGTTGTCAATTATACCCTAACCTCTAACTCTATTAATTAGATTGACGAAAAAAGATGATGTGTCAGCTGACTGGACAAATGGTTGCCTATGTGTCAATCTTTTTTGCCAAAGTCCTATTATATAATAGGATAAAAATGTAAGAAAAGAGAAACAAATAGACAATTTTAATAGATTTCAAATAAAAAATAAACAACAAAAACCATCATCACCTTCTTCTTCTTCATTCATCATCATCTTCACCACTACCACCACCACCACCGCTGCCGCCAAGTTTTTCTAGCGAGATACATGGCGACTCCGACGACTATGAAAAATCCTAATCCAAGATTTTTTGACGTACCAAGTTCAATCACTGGCAAAGAAGACGAATCTCGCCAGAAAAGCTCGGCAGCGCCGTTGACGCTGCTGCTGACGGTGGTGGTGGTGGTGGTAGTGGTGATGATGATGATGATCCATGCGAAGAAGATGATGATGGTTCTGGTTGTTTATTTTTTATTTTTTATGTGAAATCTATTAAAATTGTCTATTTATTTCTCTTTTCTTACATTTTGATCCTAATTATAAAATAGGACTTTGAGTTGAGGGACCAAAACGAAACTTTAAGCAAACTTGAGGGATCAAAATAGGACTCTGGCCAAAAAAAATTAACACATAGGCAACCATTAGCCGAGTCAGCTGACACATCAATTTTTTCCGTCAATCTACTTAACAGGGTTAGAGGTTAGGGTATAATTGACAACAATGTGAAACGTTGGGGCATAACTAACACAAAACAAACGTTAGGGACATAACTGAAATTGACCCCAAATGTTAGGGTTACCTAACATATATAATAGTATAGATTATTGGATACATATAGAATACAAATATTGAATAAAATGAATGAATATAGATATAAATAGTGAAAATGACCGAATAAGTTGCCATCCCTAACAAAAATGAGGTTTTGAATTTTAATAGTTTTAATAATTAAAAATAGGCCAAATTTCCATATTGATCCAAAAAGTATAAAAAAAATATCCAATTAAAAGTGAAAAATCGTTGAAAGACGAATACTTTATTTTTTTAGGTGCAATAATATTAATTATAAATTCATTACATTCGAATTTGAAAGGGTAAAAACATAACTAACTCTATTCGTTTTACTATGAAAAAGTGTCTCACTTTCGAGACCTAATTTGATATTGTTTAGTGACAGTCCCGATTAGGATAGATGAATGTCTCAAAAAAAAATAATTCATAATTCTGAACTCGATTGCATTTGAACTTCAAACGAGATAGATAGATATCAATTATCATTTTTAGTAGTTTAGGACTAAAAATAAAAAGAAAATATAGAAATATATAGAATCAATTTAAAACAAATAAAATATTGAGGACCAATTCAAAATGTACTCCATACTTGTAGGACCAATGTGAGTGTTTGGCCCAAAAATAATAAATATTAAATAGTATTAAACAGGCTTATGCGAGTTACTCTTACTCGGTTTATTAATAAAAATTTAGATTTCTAACAAAAAAATAATAAAAAATTAGATTGAGTAATTACGAAAGAAGGCAAGAGTCATGAGAAATATACAGAAAATTTCTCTTATTATTTGATGCTTGAAATTTAAAGAAATGACAAAGAATTTTGAATTTTTATTTTATGAAAGATAATCATTCTACTTAAATTTTTTACTGAGAATTTTTTTCAGAACAAAAGTATGTACTTGAATTATTGGAGGGCATAAACAATTAATATTAAGCTAAAATTTAAAGAATTCATTTGAACGTACCAGAAGTCCCTAAAGTATTATTTAAGGTACTAAACACCTTCTAAACTTGATTAAAAGTATAAAAAACTACTTATCATTATCTTTTCATCCAATATAAAACAGAATTGATACACCATCAGTTAAAAGAAGCCTACTCAGACTACACATAGACATCGTGGCAAGAAATCGAATAATTGGCGCTGGAGTTAAAAAAGCAATCATCTTTTTTTTTTTTGGTAGGAAAAAGCAATCATCTTCAACTTAAGGCTAATGGACAATGGTTAGGACAATGGTTAGGTTGGATTAATTTCGAGTTAGGTTATAAATGGGTTAATGACCTATTTATATTTGTTAAATAGATCATGGATAGATAATGACATTTGTTTTGAAAATTGGTCTAGACCAGCCAATCAAACCAGGTGAACCGGCCAGTGGTCCAGTTCGAGTTGAATACAAAACCATCTTGACACATACCCGATCAAAATCGAGAAAACCACCCTAAACCGGACGATTTTAGGATTGAACCTATTAGGATTTTTTGTTCTTTTTTGGATTAAAATGATGCTATTTCAAAAGATTTTGTTTTCTTATTAAGTTTAGACTCAAAATAATACGCTATTTGTTAGTTTTCACTTGAATATTTAATCTTTTATCTTTCTAGTTCTCACTTTCTTACTCAATCAAACTTAAATTTAAAGAGTTTATTATATCTTTTTAATATTTATTAGTATATTTATTATATGAAATTAAATATATTATTTTTAATTATTGACTGTCCGACCACGATTGAATCCCTATTGGATCATTGAACCGCTACTTTGATCGGTTCAATGACCGGTCCGATTTAAAAAACCTTAGTCATGACTCATAAAATTAAGGGTCGACCTAACCTAACCCATAAACTCATCTTTAAAATATTTATATTATTTAATTTGATTAAATAATGAGAATTTTATTATTAACGGGAAGTTAATATTTATATTATTAATTTAATTTGTAAATTAATTAATATGAATATTCTTCAAATTATTTAAGGTTGCTTTGAAAATTTCATTCTAGTCGCTGCATTTAAAGATGGGTAGTATTAAATTACATTCATTTTCCAGAATTAGGACTAATCTATAATTTTCTCATTTTTCCATATTTTTTAAAAATTACATTTTGTCCTAAAAAAACTTTTATAATTTTCATTTCGACTAAAACTCTATTTTGGTCCCTCACATATTACATTTTTCTCAATTTGGTCCTCCTTAAATTTTCCTTCTCAATTTGGTCTCTCACAAATGTTTTTGTTATCAAATCTAGTCCCACCATCTAATTTTTAATGAAATTGGTAATGTGACACTTTTAGATGAAAGTCAGTTCCTCCATCATCATTTAATAGTGTCACATCATCAACTCCATTAAAAATGGGATGGAGGGACTAACGAAAAAAAATTGTGAGGGACTAAATTGAGAAAGAAAATTTAAGGAGGACCAAATTAAGAAAAAGGTAATATGTGAGGGACCAAAATAAAGTTTCAATATTTTCAGTTTAGTCCTCAAATATCATGATCCAGGGATGTTTTTGTAAATTTGGAAACTATTTTGAGGCATTTTGTAATTTTTGCAAAAAAATTTTAAGTACATCTTCTTCACCAATTAAATGCATAGTTTTAGTTTTATAGGATTAAACTGTATTCATTTTTCAAATTTAGGACTAATATGTAATTTTACCTTTATCCCAATATTTTTCAAAATCTTACCTTTCCCAATAATTTACTTATCTTTATATAAATGCCATGTCAAAGTGTCTATGTCCTTGTGATTTTGTGAAGGGGTTATGCTAAAAAAGTTCAATAGTTTGAACTATTGTGTTTTTTTTTTTTTTTCTATCTCTCTCTTCTTTCTTATTTTTTCTTTTTATTCTTTTTTAAATTTTAAATCTTCTTCACTTCAAAACTTGTGCCAAAAAACAAGGCAAATTTTCAATAGCTCAATCTAATGAGTTCTTTATAGCAAAATTCTTTTGTGAAGTTCACTTCCTTTGTTGCAACTTCTCACTCTAGGAATTCACAGCTTGATATGATAGCTTGATCACGTTATCCATCCCCTGTTATGAAATAATCTCCACCACCATTAATTTGTTCAATAAGAAATGACCCTTTAGCCCCTTAAAACAAGTTTGAAGTTTGAACTAAGTATGATTTAGTTAATTTTTATATACTTGTTATTTCTTTAATACTTCATAGTAATTAGAGTATCGAAGTCATATTATGAAAATTACCTCCCCGCACTACTAAGCTCACTCTTGTGTTGAGAATTAAGAGCTGATTCGAGGATTATAACAACTTTCACTGAAGCATTTAGCATATCCGCCAACACTTCATTTATCAAATTGCTTCTCAAAGAGGAAGAGGACATTGGTGACTTATATAAGGAAATTGTTTTATTTATTCCAATGGTGCCTATGTACTGATCTATTGATCTGAGTTGGCGATTTTCTTAGCTGATGTAGAATTCTATTAAATATTTGATAGCAAGTTAATAGAAAGAAGTCTTTTAGATATATAATCAAATTTAGAGTGTTTGGTAATTTTCAAAAATTTGGGGGGCTTTCTGCACTGATAGCAAAGTCCAAGGAGATTCTTTGTATTTTAACCTTAATATCATATTGGTATTAAATATCATATATTTAAAATTTAAATTATATTGAATTATATATATATATATATTTATTAAATTATTGATATATTATATATTTTAACTGTTTTAAATCTATATAACGGTATGTGACATTTATTTGTTCAAAATTTGTTAATTATTCATCTAAAATAACTGGATATTTATAGTTAAAATTTATATGTGATGTTGATAAATATTATATATATATATATATATTTACAATTGTTATTTCAGGTTTTTTTTTTGTTTGGTAACAAATAGCCCTCCAAAGAGGCCAAGACAAAGATAAAACTGACCCCAAGACGACCAAAAACAAAACAAACAGAAAGGCAGCCAAACATAACAAGCCTCCCAAAAAAATAAACCTTAGCAGGTCTATAAATTTTAATTATTCTATATTCTTAAAAAATTGTTTTCTATTAATTCAAAAAAAAAAATTATGTACTAGTCTAAAGTCTTCTTTTCATTTTGGACAATTTTGTTATTTCAAAGAAATATGGGGTTAAAATATAAATTTATCTAAATTATATTATGACTAATTCATTAAGTAAACATTTCAATCACTATCACCCTTGCATTATTTTAAAGGTCAAGATTGCACCAATTATATATATATATATATGTAACTTGTAGTATTGTAGATTAACTCTTAAAAAAATAAATAAATAAAGTATCCACGAAAACTTTAAAACAAGTTGAATGAAATATCAAACCAACTCCAAAATCCAAAGGAGCTAAATAAGTATAAGAACTAAATCAAAGGAAATATAACTTTAAAAATATTAGGGAGTCTCAAATGGATGGGTTAGCATCACTATATTTATTAAATGGATCATCGGTAATCAGAGACAGAGGTAAAAAAATCTGATAGGGAGAGGGGCAATTTTTTAAAAAATAATTATATTATATTATATCTATATATATGAAAATATATTTGATTAATATTTTATATACCATATATAACTATTGAATAAAAACTAAACATAAAATAATAATAAGGTAATGTGGTATCGAGAATAGCGCCTTCATTTCAGGGTTTTCTAAACTTCTTGGTGTTTGTGATGTTATTCACGCTAAGCTCTGTGGTATCGAGAACGGCCTTTGTTTGGCTTGGGATCTGGGGTTTCGCAAAGTCATCATTGAGAGTGACTCGGCCACTGGTATTCAGTTGGTGCAAGGTAATGTGGCCCACACCCACCCTTGTGTTGGTCTGCTTGAGGCTATTCATCACTTAAGCAGTCGCGATTGGGAAGTGAAGTTTCAACATGTGTTTCGTGAGGCTAATCACGCTGCTGATGCTCTTACCAAGGGTACTTTACATAGTGATGAGTATTCTAGTAATATCTACTCGACTTCCCCCGATAGTAGGATTGCTGGTCTTGTCATGCAGAATATTGCATCGGAGGGTACCATGAGAGCCTATGTGCTTTAGTTTCTTTTCTCCTTCTTTGTTACAAAAAAAAAAATAATAATATAAAAATATGAATTTTTATTTTTTAAATTATGCACAATTCCAAAAAGTTAAAACACCATCAATGTATACAAATAAATATTTGTATAATAATTTATTCATATTTAATTTAAAAAAATAATCATTTTATGCTCATACTGATCACGTCCTTATACTTTCTAAATATTTAGACTTTAGTCCCTACTATTAGAACTTGTCATGTAAATGTTTATTTGAAACTAACTAAGATCACTAATAATAATATGAAAGTAAAATATTGTTATAAATATTATAATTATTAGTTGTGAATATCCAAAATTGCCTTTTTGATATTATAAATATTGTTATGGAAATCATAGGTGGCTCATGGCTGGAATGGTAATCTCATTCTTGGTACTCCTTTGCCTCAATCATGATGTTACTATTGTTTCTCCTCAACGATCTAAATTGTGGAAGTTAAATTTGCCTCCTGAGGTTAAGAATTTTGTGTGGCGTTTAATTCATGGTATTCTTCCTACTAAGTTTAATTTACAAAAATGTGGTGTTGGTTTGGATCCTATTTGTCAACGTTGTTGGATTTCAGTTGAAATTATGAGTCACATTTTTATAACTTGTGATTGGAGTAAGTTGATCTGGTTTGCTTCTCCATTAGGATATATTCTTGATCCTCCTGAGGTTGCTGAAATTCTGTCTGTCATTACTTGGTTTATTTGGTATGGCCGTAATGTGTTGATTTTGCATGACCATTCAAGAGTTTAAGTTAACAGGAGGTATTGAGATTCCTTCTTCTTGAGTGGTTTGGTGTTGTCCTACTCCTACTTCTAGGGTCTTGAAATTAAATATTGATGTTGCTCGAGTCTCCAATTATGAATGGAATTTGGGTTTTGTATTTCGTGATTCAGCAGGGGAATTACAAGTTGTGGCTTTCACACGAGTTCATTGTATGGATGATGCCATTTTAGCTGAGATTCTAACCATAAGATGGGGTATATCCATGGCATTGCAAATGGAGTCTGATTCAAGCATTGCAACATCTCTTCTTAAAGGGAATAATAGCACTCTTTTTTATGATGATGTGGTTCAGGATATAAAGATTATACAGACTCATTTTGATCATCTCTCTTTTCAACATATTAAACAACAAGGAAATATAGTAGCTCATCATGTTGCAAAGCGGCCCCCCTTTAGTGTTAAAAAAAATTTCTGGCCCCCCCTTGTTAACATTTCTGGCTCCGTCAGTGTATCCTCCCCTTTCAGATTCTTTAGCCTATAAATAGAGGCTTTAAGAGTTGATGTAAAAAATTGATATCAGTTGAATAATAGAATCACACTCTTGTCTTATTTTTCTCTTCTTATATTTTACAACAAATATTAAATTTTTAAAACTTCAATAATGATCTTATTAGTATTAGTATATAATTAACTAATATTTTATTATTATTTTTACAAGAGCTTCTAGAAATTAGAAAATAATATTAATATATAACTAAGTATTAGAGTATAAAGAAGATTTAAAAAGTTTAGGGACTAATTTAAACAAATAAAATAAAAGTGTAACGACTAAATTAAAATTTTAGGTAAAGTATAAAATCCAAATAATTAGTTTTCTCTTTCAACTTAAATATAATATGAAATTAAATTTTAAGTTGATTAATGTCTTATAGATAGGGTTTTTTTTTTATTAATCCAACTAATCACACTAAATTATCTACATATAACCACACAAACATTAGTTATACATATGTTCAAAATGTCCAGTGGCCAAGGTTTTTAAAATTGGACTGATTATTAAACTGGATGAAGTAGCGGTTCAAGGTTCAATGGTTCGACCGAGGTTCAATCGAGGTCGGACTGTTAATAATTAAATAAATTTAAAATAATCTATTTAATTTAAAATAATAAAAATATATTAATAATTATTAAAAATATATAATAAATTTTTTAAATTTATACTTAATTGAGTAAGAAAATGAAAACTTGAAGGATAAAAGATTAAATATTAAAATGAAAACTACTAAATGACATATTATTTTGAGTTTAAACTAAATAAGAAAAAAAAAAAGAAATCTTTAAAAATAATGTCATTTTAGTCCTAAAAAGTAAAAAAAATGAACAAAAATATTTTGAACCAATTTAACTCCAAACCGTCTAGTTTTCACGATTGTTGACCGGTTCTGTGCCAACGATTTTCTATCTAATTCAGATCGAATCACAACAATGCCCTTGGTCGTTCGAACCCATGGCCTTTTTTATGCAAAAGAAAATTGGACGAGGGGCCACCGCTAGGCGTTGGATTGATGAATATAAATTAAGGGTAAATTACACTTTGGTACCCTGTGGTTTGACCCTATTTCACTTTGGTACCCTGTGGTTTGAAACTTGACACTTTGGTACCCTGTGGTATTCTCCATTAACACTTTGGAGCTATTTTAAAATTACAAAATAGCTCCAAAGGGTACCAAAGTGTTAATGGAGAATACCACAGGGTACCAAAGTGTCAAGTTTCAAACCACAGGGTACCAAAGTGAAATAGGGTCAAACCACAGGGTACCAAAGTGTAATTTGCCCATAAATTAAAATACTATATCCATATTATATGAAAACTTTTGAGGGGTGATGGATCCCACCGATCCTTTTAGCTCTGTCCCTGTAATTGATGACCATGAAAATAAGGGTTATTTAAACCAATCTATAAACTTATCTTAGAAATATTTATGTTATTTAATAATTAAATTATTTATTATTTAATTTGATCCGATTTTGTGAAACTGGACTCGGACAAATCAGATTTATTAGGCCATATTGGGATGAATTGGATTGGCGTTGAGTTGGCTGGACCAGATTGGATTTGTTGGACCGGGCCAAACTGGATTGAGTTTGTTGGACCAGTTTGGACTGGATCAAGTTAGCGCAGACCAGACACTTCACTTAGTTAAGGTTTAATTCATTGAATTGACACAAATTTATAGACTAAATAGTAAATTTTTTATGATTTCAATATTATTTAGGGGAAATTGCATTTACCCACCTTGAACTATGTGTTCAATTGCAATGTCCCCCTAATCTATCAAAAATAACAATTAACCCCATAATCTAATAATTTTATAGCAATGTCCCCCCAACCGTTAGTAACACCGTTATCTTTTTCTCTTTTAATTCCCTATAACTTATATAAATACTTCATAAAATGGTCAAATGACATAATTACTCTTCTAATGATTTAAATTTATAATTTAAAAATATATCATACATTTTAATTTTAAATCTTTTTACAAGCTTAATATTTTATTTTACTGTTTTATATTTTAAAAATTTATTAGTTAACTTTTTTGTTCAATTATACATATTTCGTTCATCAATTTTTATTTCATTATATCAAATTAATACAATAAAATTTAAAAAAAATATATTTACATTATAAATATTAAATAAAAATATCAAAAAAAGTCAAAATTAACGAAAAATTGATATAATAAAATGCTTATCCATTTAAATATATAAAATAAAGTAAATCATTGTAACGGTAATTAAGTCATTTGACTATTTTATGAAGTATTTATATAAGTTACAAGGACTTAAAAGATAAAAAGATAACGATGTTACTAACGATTGGGGGACATTGCTATAAAATTAATAGATTAGGGGGTTAATTGCTATTTTTGATAGATTAGGAGGGACATTGCAATTGAATATATAATTCAGGGTGGGTAAATGTAATTTCCTCTATTATGTATTTTTTGGTCTTTGAATTGGTTTTTCTTTTCAAACAAAAGTATTGGTTAAAGTTATTAACGAAAGTATCTTGATACTACTTTTCAATAAAACACTTTAAATTTAATAATTGTTAAAATTTTAAAATTAAAAAAATTATCATATTTTTAATTAAAAACTAATTTTTTATAATATATTTTTATTTTTATTTATTTTAATAATAATTTTTATTTGAAATAGTGGGAAGTTTTTTTTGGCAAAACACCCTTTCGTGCCCTAACGTTTGCGGTGATTTTCAGTTATGCCCCTAACGTTTCATTTGTGTCAGTTGTGCCCCCAATGTGAAACGTTAGTTTCAATTATGCCTCCAATTTTGACTTAATGCTGATGTGTCAATTTTTTTTACTTGTGTGTCAATTTTTTGTTCTGAATTGAATATGTGGCAAGATGACTGGATAAATAAAACATCCCTGATTTTTTTTATCCACCATGGCATTTCCTATGTGGCAAGATGATTCAATTTTGTGCATTTGGGTCCCTGTATTTGTTGATTCTTGTTTGTTTTCGAAAATCGATTTATGGACTTTGTTCATCTTGTTATCATGAACATATAACATGTAAAAATT
This sequence comes from Chamaecrista fasciculata, assembly GCA_003254925.1. Lineage (NCBI taxonomy): Eukaryota > Viridiplantae > Streptophyta > Magnoliopsida > Fabales > Fabaceae > Chamaecrista > Chamaecrista fasciculata. The sequence continues at coordinate 45,127 of QANZ01048453.1, forward strand.
GTTGATTGGAGTTTGTTTGGGCTAAAAATCGAAAACCCCAGTTGGTCCCGAGAGAGAGAGAGAGAGAGAGAGAGAGAGAGAGAGAGAGAGAGAGAGAGAGAGATTTTGTGAAATAAACTAAAACCCCCCAGTTATTTCTTTTTTCTTACATTTTAGTTCTATTATAGAGAAAAAGGTTCTTAATGCAAAAATTCAAACTTTTAGGAGTTAAAAAATCAATTTTGTCTTTTTTTTTAACGGAAAAATGGATGGCAAATGTTTGAGGGACCAACTATGTCAAGTTTTGAAAAACTGAAGGACCAATATGGAATGAAAAATAACCGAGGGACCAATTTGAAACATTAAACATAATTGAGGGACCAAAATAAAACTTTGGCCTAAATAATATAGATAATAAAAACACGACACTTTTAAAAAAAGGCCAAATTGCACAAACACCCCCTGAGTTTTAGGTCAAGTGCACATAACACCCCTGAATTTTAAAATTGTGCAAAGAGGACCCCTGAGTTGTTCATGACACTTGTGCTGATTTACCCAGATCGAGGTATTGGTCGACTAGATTGGCACCACCAGCCTTGTTGAATGACTATTCATTGTATTAAAGATTATTTGTATGAATTATTGTTAGAATTGATGTTTATAGATAAAGAGTATTTGATGTTCAAGTAGTGGTTATCATTTGTGCTGGAATTACCTACTTTGAGGTATCGGTTGACTTGACTGTCACCGCTAGCTTCTTTGTGTTTACTAAATATGCGGATGCTAGAAGTTTAGTTAATGGATCATGTTAATCTTGTTGTATGTTTAGTATTGTGTTTGATGTTTAAATTGTCTAAGTGTTATAGTGGTTTTTATATTAGAATTACATGTTGAACTTGTGTTAGAAGTTTGAGTTTGATTAGGGATCGTGGGTTAAGTAAAGAGACTTAAACCCTACGGAGAATCTCTCAGATTCTCACCCTACAACCTTCTAGTGTTTTTGTGCAGGTTACAGATTCGTTGAGTTCGGGCTGGAAGTTGATAATGAGAAGCTAGTTAGTTAGTTTTTAGTTTATCTGTTATCTTATTTGGGCCCTGCGTGGCTTTAGTTGAAGCTGAGCCTCATGTATTTTGTTCCTGTTTTTAATTTTTGGGTCGTGTAATGCTTGTAAGTTGTATTTAGTATAGAATTATCCTTTATTAGATTAGGATGTTACATCTGATTGTCTTGCCAATTTATTTGACATGAAGATGGGTCCTCTTGGATGGGTTGCAAATCCCCCACCTTCGTCATTTGATGTTTTGTCTAGTGTTTTTGTTGATGCTAGGAAGGGATTGGATTATTTTGTTGTATTTTTGTCTAGTGTTTCTCTTGGCTTTGCTTTGCTTTTGAATGAATTATGTTTCAGACAAAAAAAAATCTACCGTCCCACAATATCTTAAAAAGAGTTACTTAGCTTGTTATAGAAAATACATGTGGAGAAAACAAATTGATAGTCAATTATATAGAAGCTTTTGGGAGTTATCCTGTTTTAAATACTAACTATTTTCATATATATATATATATATTGAAAATAATTCATACATGATCAAACAATTTTGAGCATTAGCAAATGAACATATGTTATTAAGAACAACAAAATAAGATTTGACTCAATAGGGAATGACATAATTGGTTAAGGTTTAGATGCTTACCTTGCGGGTTCAAATCCTCTGATCAATATGAGAATTTTATTTAGTGGACGTTTTATAAATTCTTTTTGTAAATCTTCCAAGAGATCGAAAGGTATTCTCTGACTCTGATGGGATACCGGTGTTTATCTTTACCTAAACTTTTTGTTGTAAAAAAAATGATTTGACAATATTTTTCATATATATGTATATGTATATTACATTTATCCAGCATGAAGTAAAATTATTGTTTATGGTTAATGGTTCCAATGTTCCATAACCAAAAGATCATGTAAAGCCAAAGATGAAAAGTTTATTGTGAAACCTTTCTTTTCGCTTCATTACACAAAGTTTTGCTCTTTCTGCGTGGCCTAACATGCATGAAATAAAGTCATACTGGAAAGTAATTTTCAAAGAAATTGTCTTTCCTTTCATGTGCTAAGAATATTAGTATAAATATAATATATATATATATATATACACATATTTTTTTATCATCTTGTTAATTAATTGTTATATAATAAGAAAATTGATCCACGTGGTTCAACATTAGTGTTGGATAGTTTATAATATTATCAATGTAGTTATTTTGGATAAAATAAATAAAAGTCTATTTATGATGAGGTGTCTATTAATAATTAATAGATATATTATTTCATTTGAAAAGTTACATCTATCAAGTGGTGTCTTTCAATTACTAATAGACACATCTTTTGTTATGAAGAGATATAACTTTTAGATAGTGTCTATTAGTAGTTAATGAACACATCTTTCAAATGAAAGGACATATCTTATGGATTATGTCTTGGCCAATTATAAATAGTGATCCAAACCACATAAGATGTAAGACAATATTTACTATGAAATAGTATGTTAAGTTCAATTCTTAGGCTTTGTTGTATTTTGGAAGGGGCTTGCCTAACTTTCCCCGATGTATAGGCAATCACGCTTTAAGGAAAGTGATTCGTCACGCCTCAAAGCCATCAATTAATTTCCATTCTTCTATTCATCTCTTTTTTCTATTTATTATTTTTCTAACAATTAGTGTTTAACAACACGGCACTACTTCCTTTTTTTTTCAAAACTATCAATTATTAAGTTGTGGATAGTTTTCTAAATATTTTTTTCCCACTCCAGCAAGTAATATTAAATTATTGATCAAATTACACCTCATTTGGTCCTTAAATTTATGAATAAAGCTTAGTCATACAACGTGGACGAAAATGCAATGAGTTGTTGATAGTTATTTAAAATAATAATAATAATAATAAGAAGAAAAAAGTTTATTCATCCCTCCTTTTTCCTTTAGTTTAAGAATTGTTATAGGGAAAAATATAATAAGAAGATTTTTATGTTTGTTGTCAAAATTTTTATGTTTTCCTTTTATGATTGATTATAATAAAAAGAAAAATTATATTTCGTTTCTATCATAATTAATGGTAAAGGAAAATGATGATGTGGAGAGGTAAAGTTTGGATTTTTCACCTCTCAACCAATTTTTTTTTTGGCCAAACCTCTCAACCAATTACATCACTTAAATGGTGTAAAAAAATATGTTTTTTTTGTTTTTATATATATTAAAATAATGATTGGAGAGAGATAAGAAAAAAAAAAAAAAGAGTTGTTGGGACTATGATACTTTCTATAGCATAATCCAATAATAAATTACGACGCAAATTGGTCAAGTTTCACTATAACAACCTATTAAGTAATCTGAAATTACATTCTTATATTTTGGTAACTATTTAACATGGACTCATCCTTATCAAATTTCTTAGATATTTTATTTAAATTCTTTTACATAAAAGCTCACAGTCAAAGATTTTCTATTCATCATATTTACTGTTTGTTTCTAACTAATTTGATCCCATGAGTTTACATGAAACATCTACTTGTTAATTTGTAGCTTTAATTTTTCATTATTTTACATACACTCAACTCAAGAGTCTTTTGAATAAATTAATTAATTAATTAATTATAAAAATTATATAAATTTATTACTTGCTATAAGTTATCACCCCATGCATTTTTCTGAATTCATTTTTTAATACTAATAAAATCAATATGTCATAATAGACAAAAACAAGAAGAAATGAAAGCTAATAGTAATTAAGCTAAGAAGCCAAAGAAGTGTGTGTACGTGTAAGAGCATAGTCATACAAGTGGACCAACCAAAGACATATTTTGATTGTAACTCCCCACCAATAATGACAACGAAAGATCCATCCAATAATGATTTTTTTCTTTAATATCCACGCCTATTAATTACATTATTAAATCAAATTAATTAGAAACAAACACATACTAATAATTAAAATTTAGGGAAGACTTATGGACAATTTTCAATCATTGCAAAGGATAGATAATCTTACTCTTATGAGTTATGATTCTCTCGAGGTTTCATGACATAGTATTTTGGATAACTAATTTTTCCTTTAATAGTTTAGAAACATAATATTTTGGATAAACTAATATTCTAAGTCTCTAGATATATTGTTATTTTAATTTCTAAAATTTTAAAATATTTATTTTAATCCTTAAAAATTCTTGACTCATAATAATTTAATTTCTCTATCATTGTACAATTTAATTTATATAAGAACTAAATTACAATGAATTATAATTTTTAAAGATTAAACTAAATATTGTAAAATTTAGGTAATAAAATAACAGCATCTCTATGAATAATCCAGTGACTAATAGTTTATTCTAATAATTTTCTTATTTTTATATTATTATTAAAGTCGTTAACAGAGTAAGTAAGAAATGGTTATGTTGTTAAGATTAGTTAGACCATATCCTATAATTTATCAATAACAAAATCAAACAGCATACAGTGAATTGTGATTTGTGAGAATGAAGTATAACCTCATAATACTGACAAAATAACTTCATCTTCATCTTTAACTCTTCATATTAACCACTTCAACAATAATATCCTTTCATCTTTGACATTAACATAATTTTTTTCTTTTTTGTTAAACTATAAATTTCTCTAATTTATTCACGTAATAGTTTAAACAATAATTAATCTCATTTATAGAGTGTCGATACATGTTTTAGTTTTGGTGAGTCCTGAATTCAACTCACTTAAACTTTTTTTCTACTAAAAATAAAAAAAAAAAAATTACTAAACTCTTTGGAACTAAAAGTCTAAAACAAAACAATTAAAACACTTTAAAAAAAGAGTAAACTAACCATTTGGTCCTTGAAAAATCACTGAGCTGACAACTTGATCCCTGAAAGATTAAAATGTACAATTTAGTCCCTAAAAGATTAAAATGGTGTACTTTTTAGTCCATAAAAGATTAAAACGACATACTATTTAGTCCATAAAAATTACTAATCAATATATCATTTTGATCTTTTAGGGACCGAGTTGTCAACTCAGTGATCTTTCAGATACCAAATTGTTAGTTTACTCTTAAAAAAATATTAACCAAGATATTGAAACTTAATTTTCTCACTCAACTTTAAGTATAGCTCGCTTATGAAATTAGTGATTTTTTTTTTTTATATTAATAAATACCTCCACTTCTCCAAAAACCCCACATCCTTCAACACTATTCAATCAAGTTCATCATTCATTCATTGCAATTTGCAACACATCCTTCTTCTTCTTCTTCTTCTTCACAATTATCTCTTTATCTCATCAATCTCAATAATAACAATCTCATGGGCTCTGTTTACTCCACACAAATTCAACGCCGTAAGGACCTTCGAGTCCAAAAAAAGACCCTGGTCGACCTCAAATCCTCCGGCGAAGACTTCCCCGGCGCCGATTTCCGGCCATCTGACAGGAAAAACTGGATGTCCGAGCTGAATTCCGAAAAACTCCACATCAACCAAATCGTTTTTCCAGGAACTCACGATTCCGCCACCAACAAAATCGGATTCCCTCTCATCGTTCGTCCCTTCGCTCAATGCCAAAACCTCTCTATCTACCAACAACTCGTCGCCGGAACTCGAGTCCTCGACATTCGAGTCCAAGAAACTCGAAAAGTCTGTCACGGCGTCCTCGCCTCCTACAACGTCGACGTCGTCCTCAAAGATGTCAAGAAATTCCTCTCTGAGACCACATCAGAGATAGTAATCCTTGAGATCCGAACCGAGTTCGGCCACGACGACCCGCCCGAATTCGACAAGTACCTCGTCGACGAACTTGGCGATGTCTTGATTCATCAGGACGATCACTTGTTCGGCAAGACGATAGCTGAGATTTTACCCAAGAGAGTGATTTGCCTTTGGAAACCGAGAAAATCGGGTCAACCCGGACCCGGTTCGCCGTTGTGGAGCTCGGGTTATTTGAAGGATAATTGGATTGAAACCGATCTTCCGTCGACCAAGTTTGAGAGTAATCTCAAGTTTCTGAGTGAGCAGCCGCCGGTGACGGCGAGGAAGTACTTTTATAGGGTGGAGAATACGGTGACGCCGGTGGCGGATAACCCGGTTTTGTGTGTCCGACCCGTGACGGGTCGGATCCATCGGTATAATAGGCTTTTTATTTCGCAGTGTTTCGCCAAGGGAATTGGCGATAAGCTTCAGGTTTTCTCGACGGATTTCATTGACGGAGATTTCGTGGATGCGTGCGTTGGTGTGACTCATGCTAGAGTTGAAGGAAAAGCTTGAGATTCTGAATCTGCTGAATATCAAAGTGTTTTTGTTCTGTGTTTTTCTGGTTTTTGCTTTGGATTTTGGGGATTAATTGAATTTGTGATTATTAATTATTTCATTGAGTCTGTATCATCTTGGTTTTGTGTTTCACGAATAGTCGTGATGGATTGATTATTCATGGACATGGGTAATTGGTGACATGGTGTTAGAGATTCGTGTATATTTTCTCTTTGCTCTGTTTTTTTAAGTTTATCCGTCAGGTGTAAAATTGTAAACGTGTACAAATTTCATTTGTAAATTGTAATGATGTCACTATTACGATTTGTTTCTCCTACATGTGAATTAAATTGATGGGTATTTCTAACATGTGGCCTAAGGGCACATGTTAAGATTTCTTTTGATAGGTCTGATAAGTTTTCAAACATTAAAAATTATTTTTTAAATAAATTTTTGTAAATTTCAAGATATGAAACTTTAAAATGTGTCCTAAGGGCACATGTTAAATAAACCCTAAATTTATTATTGTAGTAAATTAATAATGCGATGAAATATGGTTATATATTCAGACAAAAAAAAATGGTTATATATCAACTATTAAGTATATTATATCTCTCTCATTTAATGCAATAAAACTATAGCTACGAGTTAAATTTGAAGAAATTTTTCTTTGTTCGGTTAGAATCATAATCAAACAAGGTCAAATTTGATATGAAATCATGCCAAAAAAAATGAATCGTTTCTCTGTCTAGTTACTATTGTTGAGTTGTTTCTCTGTCTAGTTGAACCGTTGACAAACAAGGTCAAATAATACTCTGAAAATTGTCATTCAATGATGGTTAAAATCTAAGAGGTTAGGTATCAAAAAAATAAAGGTAAAATGCACTTTGGTACCCTGTGGTTAGGACCAAATCTACTTTGGTACCTGAAAGAAAAAATTTGACACTTTGGTACCCTGAGGTTTGTGCCGTTAGCACTTTAGTACCCTGTGGTTATTTACTAAAATAATTAAATTAATTATGATCATATATTGTAGAAAATCAATCTTATTATAATGTGCCTCAAAGACCATTTTGAAAAGAGTAAACAAACTTCCGGGTCTCTGAATTTTGGACGCGGTGACAGATAGGTCCCTGAATTTTACGCATTGTACTAGCCGGTCCCCGAAATTTTCAAACGCCTAACTAATTGGTCCCTCCGTCATATTATCGTTACAAAAAAGCTGACGTGACCATAACGAATGCTGATGTGTCCGTTATGCGCTGACGTGTCCCGTTATGGCCACGTCAGCACCCGTTATGTTTTTTTAAAAAAAAGAAATAGTTGTCACGCCATAAAATAGCGACACATCAGCATTTCCTCATTGCACTTATAGGTCCCTGATCTGACCATATTTCATCATATATTTTAGTGACATTTTAGAACATTTTATATTCATTTGCATGCCTTTATGTCCCTTTATGATGAAAAATGATGCCTTGAGGTTTGAGCATTATTTGGACTATTTTGTAAGTAATTGTGTGGTTTTCTCAAGTTTAATCTTTATTATTTGATTAATCCTCTTTATCCTGAGAATTCACTTAGTTTCTCAATGTTCTTGATAGGTTTTGATGAAGTAAAAAGTGTTGAAATACTTCAAGGAAAGCTTAGGGATGCTTGGAGACGAGTCAGGGACCAAATTGAGAAGAATCAAAGTTGCAGGAATAAGCCGAAATTTACATATATGAGGGGTCTTGAGGTCATTTAGAGACGACACACTTGCTTAGAGTGAGTTTTACATATTCCACATCTCGGTTAGCGATTTTCATCATCTTGTGAAGCTTTTCTTGAGATCATGGCAGCCAAATATGAAGTTGTTCATCTTTCAACCATGAGGTTTAATTTACAAAAATGATCTAAAATTTTTATTTATTCACAAAAAGGCTTAGACAAAATCTGGTGATGACAACTTTTATTCATTTACATGAACTACTTCAACAAGACAATCTCTTTATTTTATATAATAGATTTGTTGCTAGACTATTTTAGCAACAAGTGTATTTTAAATCATTTCTATGTTGTTAAATATAATACTTGCTAGATAATTTTAGCAACAAGTGTATTTTGAAATTATATTTAAGTTGCTAAATATAATACACTTGTTAAAGCATAACTAGTTTGATTGAAATTATTTTTTAGATGAGTTAGTCACTATCTACTCAAAGCATTAATGAATGAATTATAGGCTTTAGGAATCATTTTAAATTTAATTCAAATTTATATTTTTTTTAATTTACATTATTAGATATTATACGGAAATAATAAAATATTTTTTTAGCTTCAAATTAAATATGTTATAAAATATGTTATAAAATAATAATATTAAAGTGGGTTTGAGACTAATATTTTATATTTTTTTATCTATTGATGATTTTTTTATTATATTAAATAAAAACAAAAACAGTGAATGAAAAGTTGAACCCGAACCTCGGGTGACCAAACCCAAACCTCATTTTAAACAGTGCAATGCGTCAGATTATACACTGTTTTTGTTAGGTGTATTGACACCTGGCTTGTTTCTCACTCGTCTTGTGTCACTTGCAGACAGTCTTTGCTAATCAAACAACAAAAAAAGCAAGAAGAACAACCTCAGGATCATCAAACACTACAAGTTTGATATATGTTTATTATGATTCTCGCTATGATCTCTGTGTTTGGAAAGCTATCTATCAATTTTTGGCCTACGGGTAAGCCTTTTTATCCCAGGAAATTAAGTCCTCTGTTCTTAGTTATTGTCATAATCCAATCTGAAGGTGAAGGTTTTTTTTTTTCTTTCTAGCTTTTGATGTTGGATCATGGATGTAATTGTATATATATATATAGATAGTACTGTTGTTGCAAATTGAGGTTTAATTTCTACATCTTAGGATAATGGTTTTTTAGGCCATTCAGTGTTTGTACATGATTTGTGTCTTCAAGGAAGCAGTTCTGATTTCTCAATATTAGTTGTTAGTTGTTACATGTGGATAGAATCTGGATCCTCTGAATTTGGTTTCTTCTGCATTTCTCTGTAATTGAGAGACAGAGTAATGAGATTGACAAAATCAAAGGCAAAGTTTCATTATAATTAGAAGCTTTTCTAACAATTTTATCCCCTAAATTTGTCTAAATGCAAAGAAATGTATAGATTTCAATTTCAGAAGGTCCAGCTCGGATAGTTCAAAAGGAAAAACAGAGTCACACAACTAGAGCTAGTTGGATAATTGCCATTTTTTTTTTGTTCAGACCAAAAAGGGAGTGTATATAAAATTAGTAGTATCTGCAAAAACAGTTTTTTATCACTCAAGATCCAACTTCACTATCAAGGCTACTACAAGATCAACCTTTTGGAAAATTTATCTTACTGTAACTGTAGTTATCTATGCTTCATCAAGTTACTCGTGCAGGTGATTGATTCCTTCATGAAGCTTCTCACTTATAAAATGGATTGAAAACCAGACTTTTAATATATTTAAGGGATGAAGATAGAGGTGCTCCTTCATTACATATCATCTAAAGGTTATGTTGAAGGTGTCCATTTTTGTTAAAAAAAATTATTTTTTCACTACCTTCTTATACATCTAGCTTGCAAAATGAGTCATGTTAAAGTGGTATAGGAACTTCTCCAACAAAATAATCTCTAGAAAAATCCTCGTAAAAAACAACTCATAAGATCTATAATCTTTAGAAAAGATTTGCGAACATTGTATTATACTTAAACATGTTTAATAATAAAAAGGTTTACAAAATACCCGAAAACAAAAACAATTTTTTTTAAAGAACTCGCTTTCCCTGTAAAAGTGCCCAAATTAGGAATTGGAGATACATTAGACTACAAAAAAAAAAACAATAATTGAAATAAATATATGTATACGAGTCCATGATAACAACTCTAACTCTAGACATGTTCCAGGAAACAAATGCATTCACTAACACATGGAATTTGAATCTACTGGATATGAAGTGAACTAAGCAATTTTTTTTTTCGCGAAGAAAAATATAATACAATATTCTTCATAGCCGAAATACTTCAACGGATCCATTTTCTAAAACATGCTACTTAATAATTCTCTACTAGACTTTTACAACTGATAATCTGCAAGAACCGTACGGTACTTAACCGATAAGCTCAAAACATGAATCAGAAAATCAACTCCCTAAACTCCATCGTTTATCTCTACAAAACTTACTCCGTAAATCTTCTTCCAAGCGTTGAAATATCAGCGAGAATGCTCCTGCAAGAAGAGTAGCCAACAAATAAGTTGAAATATCAGCGAGAATGCTCCTGCAAGAAGAGTAGCCAACAAATAAGTACGCTTTGTTCATTCACTCAAGCTGATCGCTCAATGAGAATTCAGATGATCTTTCAGATCAAATGCAAGAACCACCAAAAGATCGTGCAAACAGTGTGGTGACTCAAATTCAAAGCATAGAATGACAATAAAAAATTGAGGATCCATTAAAGTCTTGACCCCTAATAACTATAGATTCAAAAGAAGAGTAAAGATATAAATTGATCCTAAAAGATACAAGAGTTAACAACTCAATCTCTGAAAGTCTAGTTTGCACTCTTTAGTCTCTAGAAGTCATAGAACCAATACATTTGAATCCCTTTTACTCCGACAAGTTAGTTCCTAAAAATTAATTTAATGGACTAAGCTAGTGAGTTGTATTGCCTCCACAACTTTCAAGGATTGAAGTTTGCAAAACAAACTTTTAAAAACTGAGTTATCAACTCCTACATCTTCCAAGGACCAATTTGTATGTATACTCAATGTTCATCGTTTAATTTAACGGAGAAGAGCACCTCCATCCTAGAAGGAAAGAATGTGTGTGCATCAAAACTACAAACAATAAGAATGCTTAGGTCAATCGAAATGGGAAAAGCAAGCAGGTAGCACAAGCACCTGATAGGGGACTACTCCTTTCTTGTAATGAACCTTTCACCAGCAGTGTCCCAGGGATTTGCTGGAAAACCTGTGTGTGGGAATAATCAGCAAGATATCAACGTAAATTTTGCCAATCAAAATAATAAATCAAAGCCAGTAAAGAATGTGCACATACCGATACACGAAAGGGTAATTTATCTGAAGTAGTATCTGAAGAAATTGGCCCATCAGATGTCGCCCTCGGGGGTCGAAACTGGGTGGAATCATCAATAAGTGATAGCTCATTCTTCAAGATTGAATCACACTGATCTTTTGATGCCTTGACCTATGAATATGAGATTATGCTCAAGTGCCATAATACAAAAATTAAATCAGAAGTTGGGAGACTCAAGTAACTAGTCTTACATCAACCGTGAAAGAGGACGAATTCAGTGTACACTGTATTCCATGAGAAGAGAAGTGGGACTCAACAGCTTGCAAAACATGTATGGCACTGTGTTGGCGTTGAAGACCCTGAAAATACATTTGCATTGTAAATGTAAATGCCACAACAGGGGAGAGAGAAGAAAGAGGCATTGACAAACAATAAGAGCACGGATATAAATCATATAAAAATTACAAAAGATGCCGATTATCAACAACTAATTATATATATCCAAGATCTGAGCCAACCATATTGGAGATCATTTCTTTTTTACTATTGGTAATTGAAAAACACATGAAGCTAGACACAAGCAGCCATAGGTCCGCTTAACTGGTTGGCTCAACCAACAATTATGTCCTTGAGAAACAGTCCAATAACTAGAATATATACACCTACTGACCAGTGCACATGGAATAAGTTTTTCGTTCAGCATATAAATCAGATTATAACAAAAACAGAAGACTCTTGTATATTGATAGGCCTACTGTTATTGGACTGGGCCCATAGTAAATGTGAGGGTTTTGTAATTATTTAAAGAGGGTTTTGGGAAAGAGAAGGGGGGATTTTAAGTTGGGAAAGGTTGGGAGAGACTTGGCCTCTCGGAAGCCAAGGTGGGAGAGAGTCTAACCTCTCAAAAGTTAGGCACTTATCTTATTTCCATTCTTCTTATTGTTCAAGTGTTTTATCTTGCTTCATTAGGTTATTCTACTCTGATATATATAAATTAGTCACTGTTTTAGCTCTTTTGAGGCCCCTATTCTCTATCAATATCAGTAAAATCAGTGTGGGTTCTAACATATATACAATGATTAAGGAAAGCAAAAATGAAAATTTACAAGCAGTCATGTGACATCCCACATATTATGATAGGAAGTATGGCCTCCTTCAAAATAGTTGAAAAGGTTTCAGAACATATCAAGTATCCTTCCATCTAGCCAGAAGACTCCTTTGTTGAAATGATATACATAATATACTAGAATCCGCACTATGTTCATCCTATTGCCAATTTGAATCCCCACACTCTAAGTTAGATAATTATTCAATACATTTTCTGATTAGTTTTTCAAGGTCAGTATGATGTCTGGCATAGGTCTTACTAGCAATAGCACATAATTAAAAATAAATAATTTTAACAAAATTTCTAAACAAATACTAGGGAGTAGGGACTGTTTCATATTAATGCCAAATGCTAATGCCATATAACGTGCTAGGGCCATAGAGTGCTCCCAGGACGATTACATGATGTTCCACAGGCATGGGAAAATAACTAACAAGATTATTTATTTATGAAGCACTAGGAGAGACTGTAAATTCTTAAATGCTGTGATAATATCCACACCTCAAGCATGAATGACAGGTTAGTCTTCTCAGGAATAGAAGTTGATATCTTCTTCTGTACGGGTGGCAAGAAAGACCAAGCAAGCCCCCATCGGCAGGTCTTGCCTTGAACAAAAACAGTTGACTTCACTATGGTGACTCCAACTGTCCAAAGTTTTGATACAAGGTATTTAATGTTTGACTTTCTGCCAACCATTGAAGTGTACCACCTGTAAAGAAATTGAAAATAATGGGCACTGATATATTAGAGTTAGAAGTAAATCTAACACAAATGAAGGAAATGGCTGTCATATTTCCATAGACAAATTATAATACCGGAAAGAATGCCTAAGTGAAGCACTATCTTCAATAATACGGGTGATGAAAGCCTTTTCTCCACCAGGGCAGACCATTTCTTCATAAGAGCCGCCACAAGCAGTTTTTGGATTAAGTCCTGCTTCCTCCAAGCTTTCAAAAAATGGAGGATTACACATGCAGAAATCAAACTTTTCATCATTCCTGACTACACCAAGAAGTATAGGTGGTCCATGATAATTCTTATTACTGCCGAAATGCAAATCAAGTGGTAATGAGGGCACAGGAGATACCTCTGTACCAACACTCCCACTAGGATCTGTATTGCTCCCATTATGGCCTGACTCTCCATTATGTGACCCCTCCCCAGAAAGCGCATTGTCGTGGCTTTCAACCTTTCTAATTTCAATTAAATCAGAAATATGTGGATTACTGTTGACATTTCTAATAGCCCACTCTATGGCAACATCAGTCACATCTGTAGACATTGGATCAAAGATCAGTACAAAGTCCAAAGTTTATAGTGGTTACCATAGAGAAAATACCCATATCTAAGAAGCTCCAGCTAAACACCAAAGATCCAGGTTTATCACCCAAAATAATGTACCTGATCCTACAAAACTCCAGCCTAGAAGAGATGCACCAAGAAGTGGGTATATGCAGTTTGCTCCAGTTCCTATATCAAATCCCCTCACCTTATCTCTAGTCGAGATGGTTTGTGGAATGATGTCAGAGGACAGAAGATCTTCAACCCAATGGATGTAATTAGACCTATTGGGTACAGTAGGACAGAGTTGTCCATCAGGAATCCACCTGGAAAATTGAAGCCCAAAAAACTGTCAACACAGCTTCCCCACAATAGAATCAGACAGACACAAAAGTTTATCAGAGCAAGAGAACACCATAACAGATTTTAATAATGGACTTGCTAAAGAGAGAATAGGATTGCATTTGCAAATTGGTACATCCTTGTTTGGCTATGAAAAAAATAGTTGTGAAGATTAATTGTAAGAGGTGGTATAGCAACTTCCATTTTTCACTTTTCAAGCGTAGAGTCTTGGGGCCATGAGTTTTAATGTTGTCGTCAACAAGTAAACCAAAATAAAATTGATAATCTCCACTAGTCCAAATTCAATCAAAAGGAAAAACCAGAGGAAAATTCTTGTAAAGAATCAGAATCATTAGATGACATTAGTTCAGTAAACTCAGAAAGAATGTAGTTCACAAATTAAGAACCATGAACAAGCATGAAGCATTCTGAACTCTGACTAATTTAACTTACACAGCTAAACAAAGACATTGTTTTGATAAATAACAAACTATATGAGAAAGGAAGTGCAAAGTATAAATCCAAGTATAAAAATTCTCAAATGCATGGTAAAAAGCAAGCTAATCACCAGTTAAGAGAATGGTCATGGAGGAGCAAAACACGGGTGAGTTCTCGGGTGGCATTGAAGTCTGTCCAATCAATGTTGGGGCGACCGTCATGGGAATAGTAGACAAAAGGTTGAAATGATGGGTAAAGAGAAGCCAATTGAGCAAAGTCAGGTGGATTCTCAGAGTATTTGTTCTTTGGGTGGATAGTTGGTCGCTCATCCTTCCTTTTCCTCTTCTTGCTCCCCATTTTCAGATTCCTTTACTAGAGTGTATCCCGGTCTCAACTCTCAACTGCACAAACAACTGCCCCTCTTCTCCTGGGAGTTCTTCATTGCTAACTTGAATATCTTCTGGTAAATTTTTGTTTAATGAATATAATTATAGAAGTGAAATCTTAGAAATAACATAATCTTCTATGTCGAATATGATCCTCAAGTGTCAAGAGAGACAATATACAGGGCAAACTGAAACTCTTGAATGTCGATATTTTAAAGTAGAACTCATTTGCATGTGCAAGTATATTCACCATATGCAAGTAAATATAAATATACAATACATGTTTAACCCCCTTGCCTTAAACAGAAAAGACCATATCGTCTCAGAATTGATATTATGTTCCTATATCCAAATGCCTCCAATAAGAAAAAGGAATATGAATCAGGTAAAGTCAGGTAGAGTCATTTTTATGCCAACAATCCTTAGACTAATGTTTAAGAAATGTGCTGGCTGACTCCTGACCTTGTCTTCCCTTAGGTTTGCTTTCTTTGTATTTTATGTTCGAACTTTAAGTACTCCTAGCTGTCTCTACTCTTATAGTAATTGTGGGCTATGCGCTTGTCCTAAACTATTTCTTCATGTTAGAAAGCATGAATACCGACCAAAAATTGGGTAGGATTGTAGCGTCACATATAGTATCAAATCATTGTCATAGAATCAAATAACAAGCTAAATATTCTCCCAAAGTATTTGCATATACAATCAAATAGAATACAAGGGATATTAAACCGTATCATTGTTAAGAACTAAAATTCTCATAGGATGGAAGAAAAGAAGAAAAATGTACATTGCACCAGTAGTAACGGTCGCAATGATGCCGAACTCTCAAAGAAGAAATCAAGAAAAACAGATTGACTGAAAACAACCAAACCCAGAATCACTAAAGCTGAGACGGTTCCCAAATCACCATCAGTCAAGGAACAAATTTCGACCACAACCTATTTGGTAGAATCATATTATTCTTTACCCATTCAAAACTCACGATAAAGCAGATAAAACTAATATCGCAGATAGGCGAGGAAATATACATATCAAACTCAAATCAGAAGTAAATTAGCAATCGTCATTCCGATTCTCAGCCACTCCCGAGAACAAAAAACCATTGGAGCGACGAATCCACATTCTGGTTGAAATAACAGAATAGGGTTTAGGGTAGTTAAGTGTACCTACGCGAAAGCTTCGTAGTGGTACACGATGGTGGCGCGGATGTGTCGGAGACTTCAGAAAACTTCGGCGGTGACTGTCTCGGTGGAAATTGACGGCCGCCGTGGTAACAATAGTGAGAGGATCAGAGGATTGAACTCCTAAACGGTAAAGAGTTGAAATGGACGGAAACAGTTGGACGAGAGAATTCAAGGTTTTTTTTCCTTTTTTTTGGGTTAAAGGTCATTTTGGTCCTAAATGTATGCCTTTAATGTTCATTTTGGTCCATTATGTTTCAAAATGTTCAAATTGATCCTAAATGTTTGTAAAATGTTTCATTTTGGTACTAAATTATTGAATATGGCTTGTTTCAAGTTCAAACGTAACAAGTTTATATCTACATATTGTTCTCGAAGAGTACTTTCTCTATCTAGTTAGGGCCGTTAGCAAACGAGGTCAAATCGGTCTTAAAAGTAGACCGCTCGTTTCATGGTCAAACAAACAAAGTTGATCATATCTATCTCGTTTCATATTTGAATACGACGAATTCAGAGCTGCGAGTTCCTCTTAACAAGTCCTTTGAACTTTAAATGAAAGACAAGATAAATATGACCAAATTCAATAGTTTGGGACCAAAATAAAACACTTTACCCATATTTAGGACCAAAATGAATCATTTTGCTAACATTTAGGACCAATTTGAAAATTTTGAAACATAATAGACCAAAATGAACATTAGTGCATACATTTAGGACCAAAATGACCCTTTGACCTTTTTTTGTTGAGTAAACTAACAATGATCTCTAAAAGAAATCACCAAGTGATAACTTGGTCCTTGAAAGATTAAAATATACAGTTTAATCCCTGAAAAATAAAAATTGTATACTTTTTAGTCTGAAAAATTAAAACGGTATACTATTTAGTCCATAAAAATGACTAATTAGTATACCAGTTTGATCTTTTAAGGACTAAATTGTACATTTTAGTCTTTCAAGGACTGAGTTGTCAACTTGGTAATCTTTTAGGGACTAAATTGTTAGTTTACTCATTTTCTTTGTGAGGAACACACTTTTATTTCTTTTTGGTCAAAATACATTTTTTGTCTCTTAACTTTCGCTCAAGTCTCAATTTGGTCTCATGACTTTTTTTGTTGCATTTTTTGTCCAATATCTTTTGCTCAAGTTGCAGATTTGGTTTTGTATCACTTTTGGTCTTATATCTTTTGGTCAAGTTGCAGAATTGGTCTCAAATCTTTGCAAAAAGTTCCACCGTTAATCCTACCTGACCCAAAAGATATAGGACCAATTATGCATCTGACCCAAAGATATAGGACAAATTCTGCAACTTGATTAAAAGATATGGGATCAATTTTGCCACTTGACTCAAAGATATGAGACCAAAAGTGTAACATGAGACCAAATATACAACCTGCGCATAAGAAATGGAACTAAAAGTGCAATAAAAAAAGTTATGGGACCAAATTAAGACCTAAGCAAAAGTTATAGAATCAAAAATGCACTTTGATCTATTTATTTTAAATTTTCCGTGGAGATGAACTAATTATACTCAGTCAAAATTTATTTATCTAAAATGCATTTAGTAAAGTTACTTCTAATTTCGTCTTTAAATTATTTTAGGCTAAAGTGCACTTTTGGTCCCATAATTTTGGCAAAGGTCTCAATTTGGTCTCATAATTTTTTTATAGCAATTTTGGTCCCAAAACTTGGGCAAAGGTCTAAATTTGGTCCCATAACTTTTTTTCTTACAATTTTGGTCCCATAACTTTTGAAAACATCTCACTGTTGGTCCTAAGCTGATTTCCATCCATTATCTGCCGTTAAATCCACTTCACCCATATTTGTCACGTCATCATTTAACTCAGTATGGCAGATCATCTTTAACAGCAAAAAATGGATGGAAATCAGCTTGGGACCAACGGTGGGACGTTTTCAAAAGTTATGGGACCAAAATTGCAATAAAAAAAGTTATAGGACCAAATTGAAACCTTTGCCAAAGTTATGGGACCAAAAGTACACTTTAGCCATTATTTTATGTCTTGAATTTTGTTTTCAGTATAAATAATTTTCATTTTATCATAAATGTCAATTTTATTTAAATTAATGATTAAAGTTTATGGGGCATTTGGTACACGGACTGGACAAATAGTCTCGGGATTATGAGCTCCGGACTAGAGTAATCATGCCTTTGGTACGGGGATAAGAAAATTAGTCCTGGGAAATTCCCAGAAATGCCTTAATCCCATGAAATGCTCAAATTTAATTTCACTCTTAGGGGTGAAATTAGTCTAATTCCGTGACATGGAATTATTTTTGCCTATCCAAAATGACTTTATTACCCCTAATTAATTTTTTCTCTACAAAGCCTTGCCTAGGGATGGCAACGGGTGGGTATCCGGTCATTTTATCACTATCCGTATCCGTATTCGTTCAATCTTTCCCATATCCGTATCCGATATTCGTTATCCGACGGGCACCCTAAATATCCAAAATACCCAAAAATAATGGATATATGATAGGATATCCTAATTCAAAAATTGGATATATTCGATATCTGATACCCAATATCCATTAATTAAAATGAATTAATTAAAAATATAATAAAAAATGTATAAAATATAATCAAATATTTATATTATAGGGTATTGGATATCGGATACCCTAACTATCCATTCATTTCGGACGGATACCAGATAGTTGATTTTTTATTTTTCAATACCCCGTACCCTATATTGTATATTATTATAAAATAACCGAAACTTTAATATAAGTTAGTCATGGGTTTTAAATTATAAACGTTGCTTTTTTGTATTTATCTCAATGTCAGCGGTTTCATGTGTCTTTATTCTTAATTCATTGGTTTTAAAAAGTTGTAACCAACATTTTGTTTTAACTCCATCATTAAGTATTATTAACACAATTCCAACGGGTGTTTTTTGAACTCAAGCGTGTGATGGTTTGTAATATATATATATATATATATATATATGAGTGTTGGAGTTTTTTTTAGGAAGACATATGAACAATACTAAGTGTGAAAGTGAGAGTAAAATACTTGTGTCTTTGGGTAGAGAAAAAGTGTTGGAGTAGAGTCCTGTCTACTTCTTTGTGTAGAAGTTGTAAACTCAAAAAAGGCGAGTATTTGGCCGTTGTATCCTGGGGGTGACGCGTCCGTGTACCACTACACCGGGGTCATAGACAAAGTTTCTACCCGTGGAGGGCGTGAATTACCTTAAAGAGAGCGAGATATCCGTGCCTCGGCCTAATACCACGCAGTTTTTGTCTACTAACTTTTTATATCTTGATATTGTGTTCTCTTATTTTCTCTTGTAGCCCCAACACCCTATCCGATATCCGGTATCCGACGGATATCGGATATTTTTTACGGGTGGATTCGGACGGGGTATCCTAAATATCCACCCAAATTGTCATCCCTAACCTTGCCACTTTTTATCTTTGCCACTAAGTTTTATTCTACAAACTCACTTTTCTCGTCTTTGCCGCCTTGAAGAGAAGAAATTTAGGTTTGACTCTTCGTTTGTTTTCTCGTCTCCACCGCTATATGAATTATATAAATATATATATAGTATGAAGTTATTTTAATTTAGTCCTTTTTTGAAAAATGTATACATTTGATAAACTATTTTGAGAATAAAAAATCAATGGCATATTTAAAAAAGTATTAAACATTCTCAGGAATATCAAAATTGAACCTAACCCAACATTGTAACATTCTTGGGAATATTGCAAAATAATCCCAAGATTATTTTGACTCATCCAAATAGATATTCTTATAATCCTAGAAATCTTTTTCATGTACCAAACAGATATTCTTATAATCCTGAAATGAAATAATAATCTGTGTACCAAACGCCTAATGTATTAATCTAATAGCAAAATTGTTCAATAATTTGATTTTATTATTCAAGCACACATGGAAGTAACTGAACTGAAGGAATTCCTTACAAGGGCACGAAGGAAGTTTGTTCTTTTACTTTGACCAATTTACATTATACTTCATATATTTAAAAATATTATCAACAATAGGGTTCAAAATAGAATATGATATAAACTAGAAAAGATTCTCTATTTATAGTTAAAAGGTAAATTTGGAGTATGGATGAAACTTCTATACCATTGGTTGAGTGGAACTTAAAGTTGTTTCTTCCCACCTCTTTCTACTTCAGTCTGGATCTTCTGTAGTTTCTTATTCTTCAACTTGTCAAATAATTACAGAAATTAGCAAAGTGAAACAATTAAAACGCATAATTTCACTCAAGTGAAACAGTTTGTTTCATGTATAGAAAGACAGAATAAACTAATTACAAAAAAATTCAAAGGAAAGAATTACAGAAGTTTCGATTTTCCCTCTAACTCTACCAATTAAATCTCTTATTTAAATGCAGAGAGGATCAACTCATGTACAAAAAATAACAACCAAGGCAAAATCTTATTCACAAGAGGGCTAAGAATAATGTAATAACTTGTTGACCTATAAAAAAGAAACAGGCTCTTATAGTAATCTATTAACCAAAAAATTTATGCACAGTAAAGAACAAGTGAACAGCCTCTAAAACCTCATTCACACGTATAGGACTATGAACAATATAATAACTTGGCCTATAAAGGAGGAAAAAGCTTCTACAATAAATCAACTAAGCGAAAATTCATGCATAGAATCAGGACTTCCAAGGAGATCAAAGGGCTTTTTACTAAGACAATCCTTCAAAATTGTTATTTGACCTTCCTTCATTAATATATCTTCATCAAGGGCCTCAATATTCTTCTTCAATACATTGACCTCTGAGTTTAATAGCATGTTCTGCTCATTAAACTGCTTCACTTTCTCCCACATGAGATCTCTCTCCTCTGATACTTTTGGCAATATTCCCTTCAAGATTGTTAATTCCCTCATAGATTCTTGCAGATCACTTTGAAGGCAGTTTATTCTCTCATCTTTCTTCAACATCTGTTTCAAAAGAACAACAACAATCAAAGCCAATATCTTCTATCTTTGCACATATTCACAATTAGGTTATTAATAGATAAATCTTTTTGGATAATTTCTCCAATAGTTTTCTTTGGTCTTCGCCTCCTTCGGATTATTGAACTAACACTCATTTGGTCAACTCTACGTATCGAAGCCTCCATAGGTCTTCCAAATAAAAACTAATTTCATATTTTTCAAAAAGGCAATGGGAACAGGTGCAAGCAACAGCAACTTTATGTAGTAGAAACAGGATTCTCTAAAATGTGTACATATTCTTTAAAAGTTAGTTCCATCACAAATTTTAAAAAATGTACCATCAGGAATCCTAAAACTAGGTTGTTTTCAAAAGCTTGGCCAGAACAAGAATGCCTTGATTCAATTTTAAAATTTTTACTTCGGCCCAAACAGAAATGTCGCCGTCTTAGAGGCATGCCAAGCCCTCTCAATCTCAAAAATTCTATTGGGACTCAAATAGAAATGTGGGCCCATGATTTCATGTCACACCATAGTCCCTTTCAAAGCTAAACTGCAATAAACTGGCCTATTTATCCACAATGAAACTAACAACAACACAACACCATTAAAACACATTCAGAAGCCATATCTATACAGATAAGTTCTAATTCCGAGACCGACCTGAAGTTCAAGGTCCTTCAACTTATGAGTGACACATGAATGATTGTCTAGTGCATTTTGCACCTCAGATTTAAGTATATCGTTTCCTCTTACAGCTGAAGCAAGTTCAGCTTGTAACTGCTCAACTCGGAGCTCTTTCGAGTACAGCTTCTCTCTTAATATACTTGTTAACAAGCATTCGGCTTTAAGTTCAGTTCTTATAAAATCCTGCAAAAAGAAAACGAACTTATATATTCATATAAATTGAACGGAAAGAACTTTCAAAGAATAAAATAACTTAAAACTCTTTCAAACATCAAAACTAATCAAAATAGAATGCGTTATGCTAAAGATAACATTATTTATTACCTCAGATGGTTGATCATTCAATTTAGCTAGTTTATCAGCATCTATATACTGTGATTGAAATTTAGAAGTCAATGAACTTGACTTGTCATGCAACAAAGAAGACATCATCTGCAAACTCCTGGTTAAGCCCTCAATTCCACTTTTAAGACTCTGGATTTTACAGTCAGATTCAAAAATAAATTGCGCAACTAAGCCATTATTTTCCGGCCAGTAATCATGATGAAGCAGGCTTCCTTTCCTTTTTATGAATTCAATTAACTTTGAACACAAGTAGGAGCTTTCATTAAGCATTGTTAGGCCTTCACTTTGCAGACAGCAGACGCGGACCAATGCTTCTTTATCTAGCTTATAAGTGGCAGCTACACTTTCTTTCCCGTCAACTTTTAAGCGGTTCAGTAGAGTTATGTTTTCGTGGCGCAGAGAATCTGCTTCAACCTTATAAGATTCCAACTCCCTTCTCAAGGCCACTTCAACCCCTGATTGCCTCATTTGCTCCATTTGCATTTTTGCAACATGTTCATCAACCCTCTCCATAGACTGATTCTTCTTGAAGTCCTCACTAAATGAATCTCTTAATCCAGTAATTGTCTTCTCTTGCTCCCTGCAAGTTCTTAGTAGTCTTGTGATGGACTTATTTAACTCTCTGCATTCCTTCTCCTTCTCTTCATAATTTCTTCGGTAAATGTTCCTGTTCTCTTCAACTTTCTTACATTTTTCTTGTAAATCTAAGACAGTTTGTTGAAAATAAGTACTCTGCTCTTTCATTTCTTCCATCTTTTCAGTCATTGCTTTAAGTTGATGGTTGCAACAAGTCAATAATTTCTTGGTTCCTGTATCCTTATCATTGAAAGAGGATACTTCCCTTTGAAGTGATACATTATGCTCAGCTAGCTCCCTTACACGTTCGCGAAGCCTTTGCTCTTCTAACTGACACTTCTCAAGCTGAACTGACCAGTCACTTGACCTTCTGTCCAATTCCTTTTCCAAGCCTGACAGCATCTCATTCTTTTCCTTTTCTAATTGTTGAGTCTTTAACTCCAATTCTGCCTTAAAGCATCTAAGTTCTTCCTTGGAAGCTGTTCTTTCCGCAATTAGAGACTGGAGAAGGCCTGAAACTTCCAGTGCCAAACTTAACCTCTCCTCTACTAGGTTTCTGATTGTCTGTATCGGCACTCGAACATCAAAACCACAATTAAGAATAAAGCTTTCTTGTTCAAATTCCTTGGAAAGAAGAGTAACTCTCTCCTCCGCCTTTTTTGCTCGTCTTCTTAGTTCTGCAACAACATCATCTTCAAGGTTAACACAGCTCAAACTCTCACAAATGCCTGCTTGAATAACATCTTGTTTATGGAATCTAAGATCATCAATTGTATGATAACCATCTGCCATTCCACGTGGTTCATCCAACGAATAACTTCTCGGCAGAGCCTCATCTGAGTCTAAATCACAGCATTCATTTGCAGATCTAGCATAGATATCCTCAATTGTGATAGGATTATCAAGAGCAAACTCTTTTAAACTAGTTTTAGAGAAAGAATGAAACTGAGAAAGTCTCTCAATGACATTTTTGGCAAGTCTACAAGGCGATTCATCTCCATATCCATTTTCTTTCCCATCTGTGGATGAGAAGCGAAGATGAGCACTTTTAGCTTCTCTAAATGAATGGGCCCTTGGTTTATCCCTCGCGCCAACATCAGTTGGTGAATTAGGTGCTGTGTGCTGAATTTTTGGAGGAAGTTTCATACAATAATTTCCCTTTCCAGCATAATTCCTTTCAGAATTCTTCCTTGACTGACTTTTTTCTGGCTGCTGCTCTCCATCAATGTAACGGTCTACAATTTTACTCGAAATGTTGCTAGAAGAAGTGGAAGAATTCCCAGATGAATCAAGATGAGACCTTGGATAGATAGCTGGGCCAAGCCTGTCAGTTCCATGTGAATTTTGGATCAAAGCCATTTCAAATTGTGTTGACTTGTATTGACTCTGTTTCTAAGGAGCAAGAGTCCGACAATTGGAAGATACACAGAAATCTCTAGCCAAAAAAATGAAAATATATCATCCATACAAGTTAGAATACGCTTCAGCAAGAACATATGAAGTTATGTCATCTTATGTCTTACAGTGATGACTGCTCAAATTGATGATAGGGATCACTTGAAAAGAATAGTTTCTCAGCTAATGCTCCTTTGTATGAAACTTTCCTGGGGTCTAAGGATCCAACCTGATAATAACTCAGATGTCAATGAAGCTATAACTGTAAAGAAAAATGCAAAAGCCAATATCATCGCAACTTTTTTCGAAGTGTATAGCTCAAGCACATTAAAAGTAAGAAGCATGATGTGATTAAATGAAAAGACTAGAACTGACAAAAAGAAAAGGATGTCATGCAGCAAAGTGTATTATAATTTATAACTTTAGCTATGGAAAATAAGCTGTTTATATTGTTTTAGTCACCTTCAAGAGATTTCCCTTGGAAAAGAAAAACAATGGAAACTCAAGAACTTTGAAGCACTCTTATATAACAAATGGTTTAACAAAATCAAATTGAATTGGAAAACATCTACCCCAACATCTCATTTATAGATTACAGAATGAATCAATATAACTAGAATGAAAGTAACATCAGAAGTCTCAAGTCCAAGAAGCCCTCTGTCAGCCTTTATAATTTTCCTCACTCATTTATCTTTATGACGGATTAAGAGGAAAAGCCCAAAAGACTACACAACTATATTTCATTGTATAGAAACTCCAGGAAGATCATCTTTTCATCACTAATTTGATGTAAATATAAGTCACGGGAAAAAAAAAAGAATAAATTAAGATAATAAATTCACTAAGACCAAATTAACATAAACATTTAATCTCTTCATGAAGATAGAGACTAAACAAACATTATGACATGTTAGCTCTACAATTCTATTTTAAAGAAGAAATCATTTGCATGCATAGTATATTCACCATATGCCAGTAAATGCAATACATGTTTAACCCACTTGCCTTAAACGGAAAAGATCCAGTTATCTCGAAGAATTGATATTATGTTCCTACATCCAAAGTGCCTGTGATAAGAAAAAGGAACGTATATATATGAAATTGCTATTAATATTTATGGAAATTTATTTAAATTTTGTTATATGGATCAGGTAAAGCCGTTTTTCTTCCAACAATTCTTAGAGAAATACTTAAGAAGTGTGTAGAGTGACACAAGAAATATTTCATGAATAGATATTATAATTTTAGAAGTTTCTATCAAAATTTACAGATATTTGATTGTCTCTTATTTTTTGTCTAATCTTTGAATCACAATATATACAAACATATATTGTGCATAAATTTTAGCATGTTGATGTGTCTGTGTCAATTTTTGTGCTTCATAGCTCATTTGAAACTCACAACAACACAGAAACAACATATAAAGTACCAAAACTTTGAGGGAGTGTTGTTGGATAGAGGGCATGATACAACATGTACTCAACAAATTCAGGAGTATTAAAATTTAAAATTATTCTCATTGCAACTCTGACGTAATAAAAAATAGAAAAAAAAAATCCCACATATGATATATACCATGAATACATATTGTAAATTTTGAAGTTTTTATCAAAATTTATCTATCTTTAACTATCTTTTTCATTTCTTGTCTCTATATGTATGTCTTGTTATGTGATGTAATTTCAAGAAGCTGATGTGTCATTGTGTCTGTATCAGTATTTTGTCCAATATCAGGGTGTGTGCTTCATAAGATTGGACTAAATATCGCATATAGACACGGAAATATACCATTCACACTCGATCCATTAACCTCCATAATAATTAAGAAAAACAAATCAAAACTCAAATCAGAAGAAAATTAAGAAGCATCATCCCAAATTTTCAGCCATCCTAGAACAAAAACTCCAAAACCTGAATCGGGAAAACCATTGGAACGACGAAGCCACATTCTGGTTGAAATCAGAGAATAGGGTTTAGAATAATTAAGTTTACCTATGCGAAGGCTTCTTATTGGTGCTCGACGGTGACTGTCGGAGGCTTCGGCGGCAACTGTCTCGACGGAAAACGACGGCCGCCGTGGTAACAGTAGTGAGAGGATCAGAGGAATTGAACTCCTAACGGTAAACAGAGGGAAGAGACTCACTCGAATGTACACTAATTTTTCTTTTACTTTATATTTTAAGGAGATTAACTAATTAAAATGGAAGGATTATGGAAGTGTCTTTTTTATTTCATATTTTTTCTTAGATCCCAATTTAGTTTTATATTTTTCTATTGCATTTTTTATTTTATATTTTTTCTTTCAGCTTTTGATTTGGTCTCGTCTATTTTTTTTTTATATTTTTGGCTTCATAATTTTTAGCCAGGTCACAAGTTAAGTTTGATCTTATATTTTTTGATCGGATTACAAAGATATAAAATCAAAAGTATAAATATATATATATAAAATTAAATTGAAACTTGAGTAAATGATATAAGGGTAAAAGTATTTTGGCCAATTATCGCATTAATTTGTTGTAATTGATTTGTGTTGCGACCCTCCCTTTTATTTATGGTGTAGTTGTTTAATTGAGATGGATTTGTTATTCGGGCCTTTTTTTATCAACTATATATATCATAATTAGTTATGGATAAAGTTTTTTTTTATTTTCAATTTTCTTTCCGCCAATCTTAAAACTTCTCATTCGTTTAAGAAAACTCTTTCCGCTGTGAAAGTTTTGTTGGAATATTGCTTGAAAATTAATTCACATTGAAAGGTGGAATGTGTGTAAAGCCTTTAAAAGGAGCCCAAAGGTCTTTATGAGAATCAAGTCACACACTTTAAGTTTGTATTTGACTTTATATCCTCTTTATTCTCTTGTTCTTGAGAGGTGTGTGAGGTGTGTTATTATTTGTCTCTTCATTCTCTTGTTCTAGAGTGGTGTGAGACTCATTTAATATTTATCTCTTTAGTCTCATGTTGAACAATGGTGTGAGGTGTGTGTAAATACTGGTTTTGGAGAGTGTGGGTGTACTTGGGGACATAGGTTGAAAGAATATTGTGTGATGTAAAAATTTTCATATAGTATTTTTCTCTGGTTGTATCCGGGCAACAGTCGTGGTTTTCTCCCCAATTTGGGGTCTTCACGTTAATTTCTCTTGTGTTGTGATTGTGTTTTTCATTTTATTTCTCTAGTTATTCTCAAGGGAAAATTGTTATTTTATTTTTATTAATATTATTATTTTTTCCCAACAAGTTTTTCTACTGTTGTCTCTTCTGCTTTTTGATTTCGTCTACTATTGCTCGGACCGAAACTGACCCCATAGTTTGAGGACCAAAATGAAACTAACCCATAATTTGAAGATCAAAATCACTATTTAACCTTAATATAATATCCTTTCACCTTATATAGTCATTATCTTTCTCTTGATCCTCTCATTTAAGACTTGTGATATTTCTAACAACTAGCTGCCATCATGAGTGACAACATTATTATGAGAATTCTGTTTTACTTAAAAAATTGATATGTTTTGACATAATTAGCCGACATATCTATGTATGTAGCATTAATATATTAAACCTCTGGGTCCCAAGAGATCCTCTCTTTTTAGTAACTTTGCTTCCTTAATATTAGGTATGCTTGAATACTAATCCCTTGACTAAAGTATTAAACATAAATATTATAAATTGACAATTATAATTAATTTATAAATGTAAGGATGATAAAAGATTCAACCATGTCATCATCGACGCTATGTCCACTTGAAATTGCTTATTTTATTTGTGCTACTATTTTGTTTAAAATAAGATAAAAGTACAATTTCTTTCCTTTTCCTTGAATCTCTTCTCATAGTAATAAGTGACGTTAATTGTGGATGTGGCATTGTTATCTACAACTTGAATAATATAATGAATATGTAGGATCAGTTTGGATTTCTTTTAATACAAAGGCACAAACATTTTGTTCGGACGAATGTGTTATAATTAGAATATTAGATGCATATGACAATATGAACTATATATGAAGAGCGATTGATACAGCATGAACAAAAAATAATAAACTACCAAATTGGTCCCTGGATTATTAGCTCGCTGACAGATTGGTCCTCGAATTATGGAAATTGACAAATAGGTCCCCGAATTTTACTAATGTTAGCCAAATTGGTCCTTCCGTGAAGTTGCCGTTTGTGAAGCCGCTTACGTGTCCGTTAACTGCTGACGTGGCACGTTAAGTGCCACGTCAGCAGTCAAAAAATTGAAAAAAATAAAATATAAATAAATGCCAACTGTACAAGATTTGCCACATAATCACATCATTATTAATTAAAAAAAACATTTCATCTCTTCTTCAAATTGGTCCCTTAGTTCAATTTTTATCCCATTATTGTCAATTCCCCCTCTTTTTCATCATCTTCAATCATTTTAGTCTCAAATCCTCAAAATAAAATTGTAAAGTGTCCCAAAACTCTTCCAAACATTCCAATTTAGTCCTTAAAAGTATTAAAAACCCTAAAACCTAAACCCCAAAACTCTAAACCCTAAACCCTAAAATTCTAAAATCGTAAAGTGTCCCAAAACTCTTCCAAACATTTCAATTTAGTCCTTAAAAATATTAAAGACCCTAAAACCCTAAACCCTAAAATCCTAAAACCCTAAACTCTAAAATTCTAAACCCTAAACCCTAAAATCTAAAACCCTAAACCCCTAACCCCTAAATCCTAAACCCCTAAAAAAACTACTCTCTTGCAATTTGGTCCTAATTTCTTTTCATCTTTTTTTTTGGCCAAATTTCATCTTCATCTTCATCATCATCCCCAAAAATAAAATTGATTTTCCCAGAATCCAACACCTTCTTCTCTGGGCTTCCTTTTCCTTCTTCAGATCTCATCATCATCATCATCAATTCATCATCATAGATTCATAGTCGTCTCTGTGTCTGAATCTGATTGTTAAACAAAGAAATTTATTGCCATTGCCACTCCCACATTACTGAAGAATCACCCACTCACTCACTCGCATTTCTCATCGAACATTGATCGAGCAGAACGAGAGGAAGCCACCGACACCCACGTCCACCACCACAAACACCACATCCCATTCATTGGCGTCGTCGCTATTTGTCACTGCAAGGAGTTCGCGAACCGGATCTACATCTTCTTGTCTCGTTTCCGCCATCATTTTCCACCATCATCTGATTCAAACAAACATCACAGCCGCAACATCGGAACCCATCTTCTTTGTCTCCGCCGTCATCTTCTGCTCTCTCATCGGAACCCATCTTCAATTTATGGGTTTGATTTCAAGTTCACAACCATTTTGGCGAACCGGAAGGGTGAAGTTCGCCGGAGAAAGAAGGCGCAGAAGTCGCCGGAGATTTGACGGCGAGATTTCTGACGAGGATCCGAACGAAAGGACACGGATCCATCTTTGGTTTGAGTGATGAATGATGATATGAACTGAGGATGATGAACTGATTTTTTTTTAATTTTTGGATGATGAACTGACGAATGATGATGATGATGATGATGATATGAACTGATGATGAACTAATTGTTTTTTAATAAAGAATTGATGAATTGATGAAATTTGTGTAATCTTTGGTGATTTTTGGTTGTGTAGTTTTAAGGTTTTGTGGTTTGGGGTTTGGAGTGGATGAGAAGATGAAGATGATGAAAGATGAAGATGATGAAAGATGAAGATGATGAAGAGGAAAGTAGGATTTAGGGACCAAATTGCAAGAGAGTAGTTTTTTTAGGGGTTTAGAATTTAGGGTTTAAGGGTTAGGGTTTAGGGGTTTAGGGTTTTAGATTTTAGGGTTTAGAGTTTAGGGTTTAGGATTTTAGAGTTTAGGGTTTTAGGATTTTAGGGTTTAGGGTTTTAGGGTTTTTAATATTTTTAAGGACTAAATTGAAATGTTTGGAAGAGTTTTGGGACACTTTACGATTTTAGAATTTTAGGGTTTTAGGGTTTAGGGTTTAAGGTTTTAGGGTTTAGAGTTTGGGGTTTAGGTTTTAGGGTTTTTAATACTTTTAAGGACTAAATTGGATTGTTTGAAAGAGTTTTGGGACACTTTACAATTTTATTTTGAGGATTTGGGACTAAAATGAATGAAGATGATGAAAAAGAGGGGGAGTTGAAAATAATGGGATAAAAATTGAACTAAGGGACCAATTTGAAGAAGAGATCAAATGTTTTTTTTTAATTAATAATGATGTGATTATGTGGTAGATCTTGCACAGTTGGCATTTATTTTTATTTATTTTTTTTTCCAGTTTTTTGACTGCTGACGTGGGTTAATGAACACGTACGCGGCTTCACAAACGGCAACTTCACGGAAGGACCAATTTGGATAACGTTAGTAAAATTCGGGGACCTATTTGTCAATTTCCATAATTTGGGGACCAATCTGTCAGCGAGCCAATAATCCAAGAACCAATTTGGTAGTTTACTCAACCAAAAATTATCGGGTAACATCAAGGTTATTAAAACCGGACCGGCCATTGAACCGGTCGAAGGAGGGGTTCAATGGTTCAACCGGGGTCCAACCAGGGTCGGACCGTTGATAAATAAATAAATTAAAAATAATAAAAAAAACCTATATATGATAAAATTTTAATTCAAATATTCATAATTAGGTTACAAAATACAATTATAACATTAATATATTAATACAATTTTCATAAATTAACATGAATTAATATAGAGATAATCAATTTTCATAATGTTCAACAATATAATATCATCAAGTGACATTTTATGATCACTTTCTCTATCAAATTTTGGTTCATAATCAACATTCTCTAATATTTGACCCATAATTATAAAAAAAGACCAAAAAAATAAATAAAAATAATAATAATAAACCAGGACCGGTTCAACCGGTTTGCCTCCGGTTCTCTGCCTGACCGGTTATTAAAACGACTCGGACCGGCCGGTCCGGTTTTAATAACTATGGGTAACATTGACACTCAAAAAATATGTTTGGATAAAGTTAAGTTTGGTTAGTCTAGTGATCAAGTTCACTTGGTCGCTTAAGTAAATGTTGAGAGTTTGAATATTGCCTTGTATATGCAATAACCAATTAATTAGCGGCAGACCCTTAAATAAAACATAAATTCGCAGAGAATTAATCCTTAACCTTTTGGGCCACCCAAAAAACATCATGTTTGGATAAGGTGAGGTGAATTTAAGAGAAGAAGTAATTTTAAGAGATAATTGAATTGATTTCTTTTATAATTTTGGTTAAAAATATTATTTTATTTTTTAATGTGTTTATCTTAAATTTTGTTTTGGTTTTAAATATTTTTTTATTTTATTTTTAATATTTCTTAAAAAAATTATTATTGACCCCTGGTATATCTTTCATTTTAAACTTGTGATTAAATTAGTATTACGAGGTTAAATTTAATGACTAAACAAATTAACTATTCAATGACTAAACGAGCTTGATAATAAATTTGGGGTCAAAGTGTGAATTTGGTCCTGTAACTTTGCTCTAGTTCCCAAATCAGTCCTATAACTTTTTTTGTCTCGAATTTGGTCCTGTAACTTTGCTCCAGTTCCCAAATCAACCTATAACTTTTTTTGTCTCGAATTTGGTCCTGTATCTTTGTTCCAGGTCCCAAATCAGTCCTATATCTTTTTTTGTCTCAGTTTTGGTCCTATATGTTTTAAAAACCTCCCACCATTAGTTCTCTGTCTATTTTAAATTACAGTTTAGTCCTGAAAACTTCAAGTCCCTTTCACTTTAGTCCCTGACTATCAAAATGAAAGTGAAAGAGCATCCCTGAAGATTTTCAACCTTACATCTTGGTCCATAATCCATGAATTCTTTATGAAATAGAATAGAAATGCAAAGAAAAAAAAACACAAATTAAAAGCAAATGACATAGAGACCAAAACTGAAAATGCAGAAAATTTAAAACCCACTGGAAGACGTACGGAAATCGCCGAGAAACTAAAAACCTCATCCAAAAACCCTTACATTTCGAGAGAGAAGTTCTGAAATCCCTTATATTTCTTCTATCACCTCCCTCCTAAAAAATTTGGATTTTCGAAAATTCTTTTCTAAAGCATCTGAGGGCGATTATTTTGAGTGAGATTTCAGTGAGAATTGAGGTTTTTGGATGAGTTCTTGAGTTTCTCTGTGACTTCCGTATGTTTTCCGGCGAGTTTGGGGCATTTTCCGGTGGGTTTAAAATTTTCTGCGTTTTCAATTTTAGTCCCTCTGTCATTTGCTTTAATTTGTATTGTTTTTGCATTTCTATTTCATTTCATGAAGAATTTATGGATTAGGGACCAAGATATAAGGTTTGAGAATCTTCAGGGATGCTTTTCACTTTCATTTTGATAGTCAGGGACTAAAGTGAAAGGGACTTGAAGATTTCAAGACTAAGCTGTAATTTAAAATAGACAGAGGACTAATGGTGGGAGGTTTTCGAAACATATGGGACCAAAACTGAGACAAAAAAAAGATATAGGACTGATTTAGGACCTGGAGCAGATACAGAACCAAATTCGAGACAAAAAAAGTTATAGGACTGATTTGGGAACTGGAGCAAAGTTACATAACCAAATTCGAGACAAAAAAAAGTTATATGACTAATTTAGGAATTGGAGCAAAGTTACATCAGGCTAAGAGACATAATAAGTGAAACAGTTTGCAAATAGAACAAAATATATTATGAATTTGTGTCAGAATTACTTTGAGATTTATACTTAAATAACTATAAAGCTCAAAAACTTTGATTTCTTGCTATTTTTCATAAAGAAAATGTTTAATGCATGTATAGCATATTTATATATTTCTAAACTTAAATTGTATTACATTTTCAATCCAAAAAAAATTGTAAAAAGCAAAACTCAAATTGTGATTTTAACTATGAGAAATTAAATATTTACCACTTACATCAATCAATTATTAGTTCAACTTTTTGCAAATAAGAAAAGGAACATATTGATCTTTTGGTTTTCCTGAAGCACTTCATTAAGGGAGTGAAAAGGCAACAAAAGAAAGTAGGACCAGACACGTATATATTAGTCATAAATAAAAAAAAACTAACAAACAAACAAACAAAAAGGGTAAGCCTATCCATTTGAACAGTGAGCTGAGTCAGCATATAGTACAACATCCAATGGATAAACCTCTCAAATTTTTAACATCCTCAATCTCAAACCTCATCCACTCAAACTCTATATATATCCTTTGTAATATTCAGTTCAATAGGAACTAACATTACTTAGAAAATTGGATGAATAGACTATTTATATAATTATAAGGTATTCTTTTAAGTTTTACCTATTTGTTTTATGATCAAAATAAAAATTAATATCTATTATCAGTAAGCAAGTATTTTATTAGAATGGTTTGTTCTCCAATCCTCAATAATAAGGTATCATATTTAAGTTTTGTTAAAAATATTTTTATTGAGACAATTTTATTCATATTATAAGAAGTTGCGGCTCAAATAATCTTAAAATAAATAGGTAAGAAATCATGAGAGGTCTTGTAATAAAAGTAAAAGTTTTTCAAATAAAATCTACTTCTACACCTTATAAGGGATAAATAATTTAGTATTACTTAACCAAGATTTTGAATTCAAAATTTTATAAATGCAACTATTCATATTGGAAAGTTTTTCTACAATAGCCAAGCGCCATAAGCAAATCTTCAATAATGCAAATGTACTATAATTTAGAGATATAAAAGAAGAGTTAGGGAGAGAAAAAATGTTAGTAAAATTCACGATTCTCTCTCTAACTCTTTCTTTATTTCTTTAAATTACAGTGCATTTGCATTGCAAATCCTTAACTATCAAATTCAAATTGGTCAGAACAAAATATGAGAGATTGGGCGGGCAACCAAAAACAACCTACTTCTACAACTAATCACCCTTGGATCTTGTAGACATTTTTAGGAATGGAATCAAATAATTGAGAGCACCTAAAACCTAATATAAATCAAGGAAAAGAAAGAAAGAAAAAGAAAGTACAATCTCATCCACAAATGCCCACTATTCAGTATTCACCACCACGAGTAACCGCGTACAATATAATTCATCACACTATCTACATATACTATAGACACACACAAATACACCCTCTTGCTCTCTGTTTCTACTTCTATATAAACTCACACAAATCCACCATTTCTTCCTCATCACTCTCACTCCCAAATGTTCTCTTCATCTTATTCCTCTTCAATCCTCTTCCTCTCCAACCCCAATAATTTTCCCACTCTAAATCCCAGAAAATCCCTCAATTTTCCCGGGAAAAAAAACAGAGCATCATCATCATCATCCTCTGTTTCCTCTGTTTCTTCTTGTTCTTGTTCTTGTTCTTCTTTTACCATGGCTTCCTCTGCTTCGTTTTACGAGGTTCTTGGGATTCCAATGGGTGCTAGCTGCAACGAGATAAAAGCAGCATACAGAAAGCTCGCGAGAACGTGTCATCCCGATGTGGTAGCCATGAATCAAAAGGAAACATCGGCTTCGGAGTTCATGAAAATCCATTCGGCTTATTCTACGTTATCGGATCCTAACAAGCGAGCTCAGTATGATAGAGAGATTATCTATACTACAAGAAGAACACCTCTCAATTCTGCTAATATTAATAAAGCTGCTTCTTCTATGGCTTCTTCTGGGTTTCATAGATTTACTCATTCTTCCATGAAATGGGAGACCGATCAGTGTTGGTAGTTTTGCTTCTTCTTTTTTTTTTTTTTGTGTGTTCATCGATCATTTCTGATGGAGTGATTAGTGTGTAATGATTGATTAATTAGTTAGTTAATTAATTAATTGATGTTCTTGTGAAGTGAAACAGGACAGCCTTTTCTACATACTACTCACTACTACATATATGATATGGATTGGGCACTCTCTTTTGCTTTTTGAGAGCTTTGTTCTTTCATCTTCATCCTTCCATTTCTATAATTAAAATACTAGTAAATATACAACTGACCAATGTGTTTGGTCGTTGTATTAGATACTTCAATCTTCCTAAGTGAGATCATAGTTTGACTCTTTATTAGGGATAATTAAAATATAGGGTAAATTACACTTTGGTACCCTGTGGTTTGACCCTATTTCACTTTGGTACCCTGTGGTTTGAAACTTGACACTTTGGTACCCTGTGGTATTCTCCATTAACACTTTGGTACCCTTTGGAGCTATTTTGTAATTTTAACCATAACAAATTTTGCAAAAATTACATATTGACCCCAAAAAATTTTCAAAAAATTATAAATAGGTCCCTGGATACATATTATATAGGGACTAAAATGAAAAATTTAAAATTTTTTTGTGGTCAATATGTAATTTTAGTAAAATTTATTATGGTTAAAATTATAAAATAGCTCCAAAGGGTACCAAAGTGTTAATGGAGAATACCACAGGGTACCAAAGTGTCAAGTTTCAAACCACAGGGTACCAAAGTGAAATAGGGTCAAACCACAGGGTACCAAAGTGTAATTTACCCTAAAATATATATAATTCTTGGAAGTTGAGATTTTACCACGTGGGTTCGGGTTTACGTCCAAATATAATATTGAGGATGAGTAAGAATTTATTTATTTGTACGATGATATATCACGAGCTGATCGCCCAATCATAAGACTTCTTTAAATGAGAGGTAAGTAATATATTACAGGTTGGTTGTTTACCTGGATTCACTTGTGGCCTGGTTGCACTGTCTTCTCATCACCCAGATGGATCGCCACCCACCTCCCTACAGTCACTATATCACGAATAATAGTATCTTGAGATTCGTGGGATCAATCATCTCCAAATTTCATACCCGTCACTCACTCTTTTAATTGACTTCTCTTTGAAGTCTCTCTTTATAGATATCGCTAAAAGTACTAAAAAAAAGTTAGCTATTCTTTTTCTTTCACATTCTCTACTCTCTTATTCTAACTTAAGCGTCAAAGTGTCTTTGTAGGATTGTGAAGTCTTTTCCAGGTCTTTTACAATCTTCACTGTTCTAACAACCCCTCAATAACAAAAATAAAGGCCCGGCTCGAATCTTGTTTATTATACAATATTTATAGTAATAAACATTTATTTTTATATATATAAAAAATGATAAATCTAAATATTATATAGTGAGAAAATATAAAATTATAAGAATAAAATATTAAATATTACATACTAAAGTAATTTAATAATTTAATAATATATTTATATTAATGATTTATTTTTTGTTTTTTATTTTTGATAGTTATAAATATAAAAAAATTGATAAAAATAAATTTTATATTAATAAAAAAATATTTTAAAAGTTTTTTTAGTCCAAATCTAAAAATGAAGATTTGATTATTCACTAAATTTGAGAATATATTAATTTTGATACCTACTTATATTTGAGTGAGGATTATATATCTTTTATATACCTCACATTAGTTTGGTATAAGTATAACCATTTGTGATTCTCTCTAGAGACACTTTTGTTTAAGGCAAAACATCCTATCGTGCCCCCTAACGTTTGGGGTCAGTTTAAGGCAAATGATCAGAAATATGATTTTAAAGCAAATGACCAGAAATATGATTTTCGGCGGCTTGACAGTCATTTTTTCGTAAAATGGAGGTCGTCATTGAATTCAGAAGGTCAAAAAACCTTGGAGTAAGAGTTTTCGTAGTTGTCAGGGCCGCCATGTATCTTGTCGGAAAGTTCGCCAGAGACTTGAGGGTTCAAAACGGAACTTTGAGCAAATTTGAGGGACCAAAATAGGACTTTGGCCCAAAAAAAAATTGAAGTTAGGGTATAAATGAGAGATTTCACCTATTTCATATTAAGGTTTGCTACCCCTCCTCGTGAGGAACCACCTCTCTCTTTCATGAGAGATTTCACCCTATTTCATATTAGTATTATCAGCGGCGCCTCCCAGCTTTGGCCTTCTGTGGCAGTGGTTTTCGGTGGTTGTCCTTCCAAGATCTGTGTGCTCTCTGCTCGTGTCCATGTGTTTTCTTCGGCGGGCTTTGTGGCAGGTTCTGGATCTGAGATCCCACGACGTCGATCTAGTTTGGTTTTCTTTTTTGTGTTTCTAATTCTTTAGATGATTGTAGCTTTAGTTGAATTCCTAGATCCGTTAACTTGACAGTTGATTGTCTTGCCAATTTGTTTGACACGAAGATGGGTCCTCTTGGATGGGTAGCAAACCCCCACCTTTATCAGTTGATGTTTTGTCTAGTGTTTCTGTTGTTTCTAGGAAGGGATTGAATTATTTTGCTGTATTTTTGTTTGTACTAAGTTTAGTTTTGCTTTACTTTTAAATGAATTATTTTTTAGGAAAAAAAAAACAATGGACAAATGAGATCAAATATTAATTACTCTCTTGGTATATATTCAACCGACACATCAAAAGTAAGCATGAAATATTGAAATGTAAGTAATCTTTTAATGTTTTCAAATCAAAGTAAATATTCAATGATTTTTGCATATCAATAATCAACGGCTAAGTTAGGACCAAGTACAAAAGTGAAATATCAATTCACTCTTCACTCTTGAATTATTAGCATGTGCTAAATTGCTAATTAATTGTGATATTGAAAATAAAACAAGATCATTCTTGTAAGGCGAGAATAATGAGAGCGTGAAATTTTCACTTTAGTAGAGAGA
Organism: Chamaecrista fasciculata; assembly: GCA_003254925.1. Classification (NCBI taxonomy): domain Eukaryota; kingdom Viridiplantae; phylum Streptophyta; class Magnoliopsida; order Fabales; family Fabaceae; genus Chamaecrista; species Chamaecrista fasciculata. The sequence goes on from QANZ01048453.1 coordinate 82,724, forward strand.
AATATGAATAAATGTTTTATAATTTGTTTGAAATGGACAAAATCTTTTTAATTTTATTTTATATGGAACTAAGAAGATTTTCAAACTTTGAAAGACGATGAAATGTCTCTTAAATTTTGATTTATTTGTAAAAGATTATTTATGTTACAACTTTTATTGGAAAAAGTCATTTTATTTTTAATTTTTTCGTTATTATTTCACAATAGAATTATGAAACTTTTTTTTTTGGTCTGAATGATGCAACTTATTATATTATACAATAAATTAAGTGGCATAATTTTTATTATTCTTAAATAATTTAATTATAAGAAACAATATAAGAAACTAGCTTTATGAACCAATCAATCAAATAGTAAAGATTGAAGATTATGTCACTTCATTTGTTGCATGATACAACAAGTTTTTGTTTTTATAAACAAGAAAAATATATTAGATAAAAGCTAAATGACACTTACGAGTTACGACCATTAAGAAATTTCAAAATTGAAATAACGTAACAGAAGGAGCATAAAAGGTAAATCTTGTTAGACTATTGGACGATTGCGCATAAATAAGTCTTATACGAAAGATATTTTAAGGAAGAATTGATCCTATAAGGAATAAATCCCGAGGATGAAAATCATCACAAAATGTGTTGTCAACGAACGGTTTACCATCATACTCACTATTGATCAAGAAAGGAATCACTATGCCAACTGTAGATGTCATCAACTTCCACTCATACTTACTAATAAAGTCCGAAAACATGATCAAAAGATGAGAGGCATCAGCTTCACACCAAAGATGCGGCAAACTTTGCTAAATATTCAAAACTAGAAAAACATAATTAGACCAGACAAGAAAACCACAAGGGGACTGAGATATGAGTTTATTGAAGAAAAAAGAGAAGCGAGGAACACGATCTGAAGCTAGAGAAAAATACGACTGAAGCCGAAAAGAAACACGACCCGAAGGCAGTAAAACCATGACCATTAGCGGTCTATCATAGGCTTATTTATTTTACAATATCTAAGTTTAAGATTAAGTCAAAATGAAATGTAATAATGATAATAATAATTAAATAATAATAAAATAAGAAAAAAAAAACTCAATTTTGCATCAAAATAAAGAATTGCTTTTATCTATATTAAGAGTTAGGGGGAATCTTCATTAAAAAAATTAAGAACTCTTTTATCATTTTAATTTTTTTTAAAAAAATACACAATAATTATATCTGAAAAAACTATTGTCACAATCAATCTATGAAGTTACATTTTTAAAATGTATATTTCAAAAAAAAAAAGTTAAAAAACTGTAAAGTATGACATGAAATTAATTCTAGGGCGAAAAGTGTGAACTTAGTTGACAAATTGCAGTTCGAAAAATGTCTGGCTTTCATTGGCTGTACATGTCAAGAAAAAGACAAAATTAACGATAGTCGTTTATAGAGTAATAATAAAATATAATTCATTGGATAAGTAGGATATTGACAATTAAGATATTTATTTCCTTTTTGTTTTGACCAAATTGACCTTGTTTGAAATAACTACCAGTGCAACTAACTGTCGTCGTAGTCGTAGGATTTACATATACCCTTGACTACATTTGACTGTTTTTTGTGTTATATTTGGGATGCCTCGTCTTAAACTCTTAATGATTAAGATATACTAATTATATACAAAACTAATTAATAAACATTGATTAGAATCGATTTACCCAAAAGAGACATTGATTGGCCGCAGAAATTGCCTATAATATAATTAATTAACTTTCACAAATGATAATTTCTCTTTCTTTCACATGTAGTACAAATACACTTATAGCGCATTTTGTCTTTGTGTCTATAAGATGCTTATTCACTAGAACACGCCTAATGACTAATTTCTCAGGTGCTGTGAGACCCAAAATTAGAGGTGACTCTATCAACATATGACGCTCTATTTCTATTCCTCCAAGGATTGAACCCGATAAGAGATGGTTAAGGGAACACATATCATTTATTTTCTATGCAACACCATGTTGGTATTTCTAGCACATTTTATATTATTTATATGATCGTGTCTTGATAAACATGATTAATAAAATATTTTTAAATAAATAATTTACCAACAAAAATATGATGACTTAATGCTTTAATATATTTGCTCTCTAAATATGTTAATTTCCCCCTCCCGGCCATTATGGGTTAAAGTATAGTTATTTCACATAAATTATCTTTATAAAGCATTCTCGTATCTACTCAAAAAATCCTTGAAATAAATTAGGTAAAGAATTTATAAATAAAAAATATTTGATCAAATATTTAAATTAATTTTATATGTATAGATTATATTTTAAATATTTCAAATATAACATTTCTTTTTTTCTTTTCATTAAATTGGTCATGTCTGTAGCATTCATTTCTATTTTTTTTAACAAGTATATATAAGTACTTGGAAAGAGTAAATTATAGGTGGTCCCTTCCTATCGATCGAGTTCTCACATTTAGATGTGGGTGAGGGCTTGTGAAATACAAGATAAGGTTATGGTACTTTTTTTTTTTTGGCCTGAAAATTATGGTACTTTAATTGTGGGGAAGCCATATATAAGGAAATAGAGACCAAAATATGTGTGAACATCTAAAAATGTTATACTAAAAAAATTAATGTGTGTAAAGATTTAAAAACATGTCTAACGTGTAAAGTTGAAGTAGCTCATTATTTGTACTTTTGGAAGTTATCCGTAAAATAACAATAATGTTATATTTAATTTAGTTGAGGTAGTTCAATTTAAACATTTACCCTTATGTCGTCGATCATATAACATATAACTATATACTTATCGAATAAACTTCAAGATATATAAATCAATGAGATTTTTTCTTCTAAAATCGAATAAACGTTAATATATACATATATATATATAGTACAAAAAGTCTTAGCTGTAAGATACCCTACTCTGTTTCTCTTGGTAGTACGTGTTGCCTTAATTTAGAAGTTGAAATGTTGAATGGCAGTTAGGTTATGTATGGATAAGAAGAGCCATGAATATATGATAAGGTTATTTCTCATCAAAGGCTGACACGATATCTTATCACCATCAAATTTAAATTGAGGAAACCTACTATTTGGTCCTTTTCTTTTCTAAGTCAATGATTTGGTCTTTCATTTATTGAAATAGACTACTCAGTCCCTCATTTATTATAATCGTCAAGTATTTAATCCCTAAGTTAGAATCCGTTAAATTATTTGATGACGTAGACGTTAAATGCTTACATGGAACCGTTAAATGCCATTTTAGCATCCTATACATGTAAACGAATCGAACTAGACTAACAAACATAATTAAACAGGTCTAAAATTGAGTCAGACCCAAATATTTATATTATACGTAAAGCTTCCATAAGTCATAAACTATTGAAGTATCCCCAAATCTCGAATTTCTTACATGCATATACGATGACGATGACGATGACGACGACGAAGAAAAAGCCACCGTCAAAGAGGGCCGCCTCATTCCGAATCAGAGTGTGGAAGAAAACCCTAAACGTGTTGCATACCATATGATACAAGATAGAAAGAGGAAATGTTGGGATGTTAAAATTTTTTACTAAATCATTTTTTTAATTAATTGTTGGAATAGTCTTCATCTTTTTTTTTTTTTTTATGATAAAAAGGGGCTAAAATGCCCAGAATAGAGAAACAAAAGAAAATTAAGAACAAGCAAAGCGAGGGGTAGAAACCCTTAAGATGTCATGCAGAATACTAAGGGTGTGTTTGGATTATAAGTATGTAATGAAATGATGATTTTATGTAATGAAATGGTAATGAGAAAATTATGTAATGAAAATGGTGTTTGGATTAGTTTGAGATGTAATGTAAAAAATAGGATGTGAAATTATGAAAAAGGGTATGTAATGATTGTGGTTGGTTGAAATAATTATATGGGTTTTTTTTTAAATTGTATAGGGGTAGAATTTGATAATTAATAATGGAATGAGATAGAAATAAAAAAAGTGATATTTTGACTTTTTGGTTGTGGTGGTTATGAAATGAAATGGTAATGAAATTGTCTTGGAATTTGTGCTAAAGGTGAATATTTGTAATGAAGGTTGGAGTTGCTTTATGTAATGAAATGAAATGACCAAAATGTAAATAACATAGAAATTTTAAAAACCTTCTATTTGGTCCACGATTTTATATCGATCCAACGAATTAGTCCTTACGAAGGGAAATGTATGTCTCGACCCATAAAAAAACGTATTCATCAATAATTTGGTCTCTCTTTCAATTTCAATGGCCAAAAAATAAATTTAGGGACCAAAATAGAATAATCTTTAAAAATTTATGGACCAAATAATTTATCTTTAACAAACAACAAATTATTATGCAGAATTTGATAAATAATTTCAACGGTGTAGGTACATAAAAAAAAGATAATTATTTGAAAAAAAATATCTGAAAGATTACTGTTTTTTAATTTTTATACTACAAAAAATATTACTTATATATATACTAGCTGATACATCACTATTTGGGCGTACGCCTAAATGGCCCTCGAACCAGGCATCTTCTCCCCTGCAAACCTGGCAAGGCGCACTCGAGCCAATCGCGTGCCCCTCTGCACACTTAGGGACGGTCGTGATCCATCCAACGTCGTGGCGCGCGCCGTCGGATTAAACACGCAATCACCTACGACTGCCTTGCTCCGCAATCCGCGCTGGTGGAGATCGTGAGCCACAGACTTAGTCATACCCACGTTCTCCAGTTGTCTGGCGCCCTCCTAGTAACGCAACACGCAATCACCCACGATTGCCTTGTCCCGCAAATCTCGGTCTCCACCACTTTCGCTGGTGGAGATCGTGCCTGACTAGTGACTACGTGGTGCGCCCCGCGCGCTGGCCACCACTCTCACTCTGTTCTATAAATAGAGCTCAACCCAGCAGACAAAGGTTAGCTACTTCTCACCTTTCAAAATTCTCTTGCTCTCACATCTCTCATTTTCTAACTTGAACGTCGGAGTATTCTTCGCAGGGCCCCCCTGTGAAGTTCTTGTAGGTACTTGGACGATCAACTTGCTCTTGCAGCCCACACTTGTTGAACTAGGTAAGTCTGACCATTTTCGAGTTTATCACTAGCGAAGGGACGAAAATGTATATTTGAATTATATATATTTTTTAATTTCGTTTTTCAGTTGTTGCACTACCAAAAATATTACTCATATATATACTGGAGAAGGGATCAACATGTATATTTTTTTTGTATGAATTATACTTTTTTTTTCATTACCAGTTTTGAATTTTCTTTTGAATATGGTACACTAGAAAAAAATATTATTCATACATATACTAGATGAGGGATCAAAATGTAAATTTTTGGGGATTGAATTATATATTTTTTCCTTTTGTTGTTTTGAAATTTTGTTTTTATATTTTTATTAGAATATAGGTAATAAATGAGGGAGAGAGGGGGTGAGTAAGAAAAAGAGGAAAAAAAAATAAGAAGAAATGATGAGTGGAGAGAGAAAGTTGTAAGTGTAATAAATGAGGATATTGAAAATTACTATTTTGCTAAATAGTTTTTTTTATATTTGTATTATAGTATAGGCAATTATAGATATTGGAGTAGGGGTATGTTAGTAATTGAGTATGAAAAATATAATGAAATGATGTTGTAATGAAATGATATTTTTGTAATGACTTTATAATTGGGAAACAAACAGTCATGTTACACTGTAGCTCAAGTTATGTATTAAAAATGGGGATAATGAGTTTCCAATGATGTTGTAAATGGGAAATAAACACACCCTAAGACTCAATCCAATCAGCGCACACGTTAATTAATTTTTTTTTTGAATCAACCAACAAGGCCTAAACTTAAAGAAAGCAGAAGAAGCCGGGCAAAAAATCAGCAATTCCCGGGAACAGCTCACGCAGATCAATCTTTTGCGGACACTCCATCAGCTGCCAACGACCGCGATTCCGATTGGTCAAATTTGATATATCCATGATCAAGAGTTCCTGCTCATAGTTGGTGCATGAAAACTTATCCTTGTGAACAACAGGTTTGGGGATGAGAATATTGATGTCTTTTGCTTCCTTCGAGTTAAGGGCTTCCAAAGCTTTCCGAATTCCAACCAATGTTGTCGTCAAAATGGGTTTGGATGACGCTTCACAGAAATAGCAATCCAGGATCGGGAAATTTCCGTCAAAGTGGAACATTCCAACAATGTTTTTGCACTTATGTTTGCTCCTGAGCCAGGCACAGAAGTAATTAAAGTTCGGGGAATGCAAAATATGGTTGTAGATTCGCCGAGGGGGATTGTCAGTATTTTTCCGAGTGCTGAAGATGAAGTTCTTCTGGGAGGTGTAAGCCTTGAGGTCTTTCCAGCTTTTGATAATATCCCCATGGTTTGGATTAATTCCTTGGAATCTTACCTTGTTACGGTGATTGTATATACACCAAGCGAAGGTGAGGATGTCCATGAAGAGATCATTGCTGAGGCTGTTATGACAGACGCGCGAGAGGAGTGCGACGATCCATTGAGAGAAACCCATATGGGAAAAAGCATCAGTCTTTATTGCCAGTGGCGAGCCAAACCAGGCAGCTCTAGAGAGCGGGCAGTTGAGGAAAAGATGATCATCATCCTCATTGGAGTTGCAACCAAAGGCACACGTGGCATCAATGTTGAAATGCTTTTTGAGAAGGTTTACTCCTAGAGGGAGGGCATTGTTGATGCATTTCCATCCAAACAGCTTTATCTTAGGCAACCCCTGGATTTTCCAAAACTCTTTCCAAGGTAGTGTCGAATGGTTACCTTGATGGGCGTTAATAGAGTTGTCATAAGCATCCTTAACCGTGTACACACCCCTAGTGTTTTTTGTCCAGACAATCCTGTCACCAATCCCTGTATGTGAGGTGGGCATGGAGAGGATATGGTTTGCTTTGTCTTCATTGTAGATACTACAAACCCGTGCGGAATCCCAGTCTCCGTGGGGGCCTATGAGTTGGGAAACTTTAGAGATGGTTCCGGGGTCGTGGTCTGGTGTAATCCAAAGCGGATCATTGATGTTGATGCTTTGACCATTGCCAATTCTCCAGGAGCAATCTTGGATTATTTCATTGATCTTTTTGCAAATAGGTCTTGCTAGAGGGGAGGCTTGAGCGCTACTGAAGGTATAGACACCGTTTCTAGTTTTCAGGTATTTAGCATGGTAAACTCTAGATAGAAGGCAGTCTCTGTTACTTATAATTCGCCACGCTTGTCTTCCCAGCATCGCATTGTTAAACTCACTCATCCTTTTAATACCTAGTCCCCCAAGATGAATCGGGCGGCAGATGGAATGCCAATCCTTCATGTGCGGAGCTTTACCACCGTTGTGGTTCCCCCAGAAGAAATTGTTCAGAAGAGTATCACATTTATGTGCTTCTTTTTCTGTCATTTTGAAGTATGACAGATGGTACAAAGGCATGGAGGATAAAACTGATTTGATAAGCACGATTCTAGCCGCCTGAGATAGAAACTTAGTTTTCCAACCTTCAAGTTTATGTTGAAGTTGCTCATAAAGAACCTCAAAAATCTTCCTGCTTCTAGGCGCTTCATCAACAAAGCTGCCAAGATACTTCTGGAAGCTTTCTACCCCTTTGAAGTTGGTTGCTTTAGTCATCATTTTCTTAAAGCGATTTGGCGTGTTGGGACTAAACGTGATCTCCGACTTCTGTGGGTTAATATAAAGCCCCGAAAGTCTTCCAAAACGATCGAAAGTATCTCTGAAGCATTTGATCGTTTCAAGATCAGCTTTTGTGAAAAGCAGGATATCGTCTGCATAGATAAGATGATTAATTGGTGGTGCCTGTCTTGCAACTTTGATACCCTTGAGGCTCCCTTCATTTTGGGCTTTGAAAAGAAGCCCAGACAGGACATTCATGCAGAGAATGAAGAGGTACGGGGAGAGTGGGTCTCCCTGACGCAACCCAGCCTTAGGGTTAAAACAGGGCGACGTGGCCCCATTTATTTGAACATTAAATGAGACTGTTGAAACACATTGCATAATGAGATTTGTCCAGTGGTCTGGGAAACCAATAGTGGTGAGCACAGCATTGAGGAAGTCCCATGAAATCTTGTCATAGGCTTTCTGGAGGTCGATCTTAATACTTGCACAGTAAAATTTACCTTTTTTATGTCGCCTGATGTAGCGCAAAACTTCATGGGCCAGAAGGACATTGTCAGTGATTGATCGCCCTTTAGCAAACGCACTCTGAAAGGGGGTGATTAGGTCTTGCATAATATCTTGGAGTCTGTTAGTGAGGACTTTAGAGATTATCTTGTAAGTGACATCGCATAGACTGATGGGCCTAAAGTCCTTGAAGGAGGTCTGAGAGTCCCCTTTTGGAATAAGCACAATAGTTGTTTGATTCATGGCCCGTAGCATGTGTCCTGAGTTTAGGAAAGAAGCAACCATCTGAATGATGTCATTGCCCACTATTGGCCAGAAGTGTTGATAGAAAATAGCTGGCATTCCATCTGGTCCTGGTGCTTTGTGTCCATCCATATCAAAAACTGCGTTCTCTATTTCCATCCTCGTAAAAGGTTTGTTCAGAATACTCAGCTGGTTGTCAGAGAGATGCGTGATACCAGCTTCCTCGATGCAGTTCTTCATAACTTCCAAATCAACTGCTGGTGGGTGGTCAAACAGATTGGAAAAGTAATCCTTGGCAGAGTCGAGGATGTTTCTAGTGCCTTTTATCCAGTCCCCACTTTGGTTTTGGATGGAAAGAATACGGTTTCTTCCACGCCTGGATTTCACGACAGTGTGGAAGTACCTAGTGTTTCTGTCACCATTAACCAGCCACATTTGTCTTGCACGTTGGGCCCAGAAAAGCTGTTCACAATTGAGAAGGAATTCTAATTTTTTCCGAATAGTGGTTTCCTCAGTGAGAGCATTAGTGGACCAGTCGTGATTGGTCTTCAATTGCAAGTCTGCCAGTTGTTTTTCAGCTTGGATAATCTGAGTCTTTATATTCCCAATTTCACTTTTGTTCCACCTGGAGAGGGCAGTCCCTGTTCTCTTGAGCAAAGAATGAATTTTGAAACTTGTTGACCCGGTGGGCCGAGGATGGATATTCCAGGCATCCTCAACAATTTTGTGACAGTCATCATGAAGGAGCCACATAGCTTCGAACTTGAAGTTGGGATAAGATAACCGCTCCGGTGGGGAGGTATGCAGAATCAGAGGTGCATGGTCCGAAGCCGCAATAGGGAGGGTCTCTAAACAGGAGTGCTGAAAGATGTGAAGCCATTGTTCATTGCACCAAGCTCTGTCAAGCCTTTCCTTAAGAAACTCAGATTCTCGTCTATTATTGCACCAAGTATAGAGGTTGCCTTTGTGGTTAATTTCCAAGAGTTGTTTTTCATTAAAGACATCCAAGGCTCTTGATGCGCCAATAATTTTGGAATTGTTCTTTGATTTCTCATGTGCCCTTAGAACTTGATTGAAATCTCCTATAATAACCCAAGGGTGGGATGTGTCATCAATGCTTTGAAGAAAGTCCCAAAGCTTAAAACGCTTGTGTGTTTTTGGGGGGCCATAAACATGGGTAAGAAGGAAAGAACCAAGATTGGGACAATCAACATAACAATGAATCCAGTACTTTGAAGAGCTAATAATATTAACTTGGTAGGACGCATCCCAAAACAAAGCAAGGCCCCCACTTTTACCTCTTGCTTCAATACAAAAATAATTATCAAAAGACAGAAAACTAGCTAGTTTCTTAATCTTATCATTATTACACTTAGTTTCTTGGATGCAGACAAAAGAAGGATTGAAGGTGTGGCAAATTGCTTTCAGTCTCTGTTTTGCCGAGGTCTTGCCACTGCCACGGCAATTCCAACTAAGGATATTCATGGCGCCCTTGGGGGTTGTTCATGTACAACCTCCCCAAAACAAACATGGAAATTCTCTAGCTTTTGGATTATATGTTCCAATTCTGCTTCAATGTCAATTTCCAGACTTAGATCATGCAAACTGTCTTCAGACTTGGCTCTTTTTGGGCTTTGAACTTCGTCAGTGTCATCATTGTCTTCAAGAAGTAAAAACTTTCTCTTTTTGGCAGGTAGAGATAGAGAATTGCACCAAGGAAGAAACTCGATCATCTTCATCTTTTTCTTGCATGGTTCTATGCTTTCTACTTCATCTGAGTGATCAAGCCATCTTTTCCTGCTGGACTCAGTGATGGCCAAAGGTAAAAAAGCTGGATTCCACCAGCTGTCTAAAGCATTCCTCTGAAACTCCTGCATGCAATCCCTTCCTGCTTCACTATTGGTGAGGTTGACAGCTATTCTGGTCCATAGATCTTGTAACAGGTGAAGGAGAGTGAACTTGAAAACCTTATTGGTGGCGTTTGGCTCTGTTGGATTATGTTCCCCAGGTTGCGGGAAAATGTGCTCTTTGAAAATGACAATTGCACGTTCAGGGTTTTCCTTGTATTCTGGACCGGGAGTATAAGTTGGCATTTCTTCAATGGTGCCAACCACCATACTGTCATCATCAGGGCCAATCCCGCCACTTCCAGACGAGCTAGCACCACCAGGAATGGTATTATTGGTTTCGGGCAAAGTTCTACACCAGGCATTCTCCGTTATGGTACATGAGTGGTTCCAGAAGGATTGATACTCACTGTCACTGAGAAGATTATGGCAGTCAAAAGGAGGATAGTTTACATGATCCCAGGTGATATTGCCGTTGGCTAGCATCAATTCATCTTCCCCTAAGTCCACCCATCGCAGGCCGCCGGGGACTTGGTCTCCCTCAGAAGCAGTGTTTGGGTGGTGAACACCAAGGCGGAAAGATTGTAAAGGAAGAGGGAATATAGCCACGGGAGGACGTCGGTAAAATTTGATAGCCATTTCTCTAAGTTCAGGATCATTTTCCATTCTTTCCATCTCTTCTTCACTAACGATGATTCGGTTGTCAAAGGTATCAGTGAGGGGCTCTTCGATCATTGGTTCAGCAGTCTGTTCTAACAGAGCTGCCTCTATGAAGGTTTCATCTGCATCATCTTCTGACGTGTCATCTTCTAAATCATCACTGGCAGGATTAAACAGAGGTCCAAACTCCACGTTTGGATTTTCTGGGATCTGATGAAAGGCAACAGGTTGCACATTGTCAGGGTTAAGATGAATGTTCGGTGTTCCTGGTGCATCATCAATGTCGGCTTCCATCTCTACAGGGTCCTCTTCAGGCACAACGAAGGGGAATAGAGGATCCACTGGTCCCCCTTCCACATTGACCCCCTGTTGATGATGTAAGTGATCATCATATAGCCCTTCTTCATTGAAAAAGTGGTGTGGGTTGAAGTCAAAAAGAATTGGTGGGTGATGTAAGGTGCGATAATTATTGTTGACCACATGAACTCTGGTTGTTCTTCTGTGTGCATGGTTCAGGAAACGCCGGGCCTCGTTAACAAAATGGAACCTAGACATTACATAACCAATTTCTAGACCAGTGGTAGCATTTATCAGGTTCATCTGGGTATACAGGTTGGCCTCGACCCTCTGCTCATGCCATCGACATGCTGGATGAGTATGCCCGATTCTGCCGCAACGAGTGCACATACGGAATACACGTTCATATCGGCATTGCACCCAGATGGTGTGGTTATGTTCAGTGCGGAGTATGAATCCCATGAGCAAGGGAGAAGTAACCGAGATACGAACTTTGATTCGCATGAAACGTAGGTTTCTTGGGAAGCTGGGAGTCCAGTCAATGTCTAAGACAACCCCCAAGATAGAACCAATAGCAGACGCCACTGTGGGGTTTTGAAGCTCTAGAGGTAGTCCCCACAGTTGAATCCATATTGGTATCTCAGAAATGGCATAGTCTGTGAGGACTAGGTTGGGTTCCCACGGTGCAAGGTACAGAAGACCACCATGAACAGACCACGGACCCTGAGTTTGCATGAAGATTCTGTCTTCGTCGTTAGAGAAGTGAAACACATAGTGACCTCTGTTGACTCCCAAAACTCTAACTCGGTCACGCAGGTCCCAGAAGTTATCGACGATCGATTGCATACGTCGGACCGTGAATTCGCGAGCATCAAAGAGTGTACCGATAAGGCATCGGTTCCAGAAAATACGATAGTTGACAAGTGCTTGAGTGTCAACTTGCAGAATCGGGCCACGGGCAATTCGGTTTGGGGGTGGTGAACGTGGGGGGTTCGTATCCTCAGTATCTTGGATCACATCAATATCTATTTCAGGTTCTGAGTCACTAGACTCGACCCAGTTTATCTCACGAGGATTATCCATGGCTATCTTGAATGGGTTAATCTGATTTATCCTAATTTAACCTGACATGATCTGATCAACTTTAATTATTATTTTTTATTAAATTCTTAAAAAACTACAAACTTGTATATGATAGAATGAGATAGAAAAAGAAGAAAACAAAATATATGTTCTATGTTGATTCAACTTCTCATATATTCATCTGTCCAACACGTCCAAATTCGATCACTACTCATCCCTACAAGGACTTATTATGACAATTTTATTATCTATAATTTTTGCACAATAAAAAATACACTCTTTTAAATATAAAATTATAGCTTACGTCCAATAATTTTTTTCCTAATAAACCCTTTTTAATATAATTTATATAACCATCCAAATCTCATTACATCCTTTAACTAATAGGCTAATAATGTATTTTTCATTATTATGAAACTCGTATCTCACATATATTTATGTTAGTTTTCATTTAAGATTTAAGAAATCTTATTCAACTACTTAATTTTTTTTAAAACAAAAAACAAAAAAAATTTATTTAAAAGACTCATTCAATAAATTCTTCTTTACTAAGAATTTTACGTGATATAAAAATTTGGAGGGCTTATCTCTAATATAGTGACGTTTCATGAGAATAGTGATGTGTACATGCATTTTCTTTTTTTTGGTTTTTGAGAAAGAGACAAGTAGAAATAAATAAAAAGCAGCAGCATTGCAAGCTGTGTTGCCTTCAGGTTTCAATTCAACCACTTGTGCATGGCTGGTGGTTAGAGGTTGGATGTAGATTCTTTTTAGCCAGTTCTGTAAAAAAGTGGATACCTTAAATTATGATTTAATTTTTTTAATTGAGATTTGTGTAATTTTTTTTTAAATTTATAAAACATAGATTTCAATATTTAAAAAATTAAATCTAATGGTTAAAAGTAAAATAGCTTAAACATATGAAGTATGAATACTGACACTGACATGGGACACGATACGGACACGAACACACTGACACGCTAGATTCTTAAAATTATATGACACGATACGACATATATTTATATACATAAATAATTAAAAATTTATAAATTTTGATGAAAATTTTAAAAATTACAATATCTATCCGTAATATATGTCATATGTGATATTATTTGCTATTGTTTTCATGATAAAGTCACAAAAAATTAATTTTATATTCTGAAACTTATGAATATGTGTTGTGTGGGTGCTGGACATGACACATGTCTAACACGGCAACACGCTATCAAAATGAAGTGTTCATGGTTCATGGGCTTAAACTATTTAACTGTTCAAAGTGTCCTCCTTCTTTATATTGTTTGCTTTGAAATATTTGTTAAGTTAGAAAGTTTTAACATTTGTGAAGGGAGTTGGGTTGGATCCAAGGTGAACTAGGTTACATTAATTTTTTAAGATGAGTTAGTTTGGGTTGAGGTTTTTTTTTTTTTTTTTTNGTCAAAAATATATTTCACTCAACAATTTCTTTTTCTTTCAATGTTTTTGAATTTAAATTTTAATGAAAAAATTTTTATATTATTTGTAATTGTTATGTGAATAAAAAAGTTAATAATATGATTAAAATTTATGGAAGTCATATACTCATATTTAAAGTAGTTGAAAATTGAAATTAGTGTATAATATAACAAGTTAGATGTTAACATTTTTAATTAAGTACTATATTATGAGTTGAATTAGAGTAAACTATTAAATAGGTCCCTGGATTTATGAGGCGCTAACAGTTTGGTCCCTGGATTAATGAAATAGCCGAATACGTCCCTGAATTTATCGAACGTTAGTCAAATTGGTCATTCGAACTTGAAACGAGAGAGATACAATGATATTCATTAGTTTGAAACCAAAGTAAAAAACTATAAAAATATATAAGATTAATTTGAATACTTTGATAGAAAAAAAAAATCAAAATAAACTTTTGAGTGAAAAATATGAGCTTTTTAATCCTTCAACTTTTTCTTTTTATTTCTATAAAAAAAAAACTTTTTCTTTCTATTATCATGTCATAAAATTCAATCTTTCATTCTTTCTAGACCCAATGTCCTGGTATTAGACACAACAACCAAGCCCAGTAGCAAAAGTCCAATACAAAGCAGGCCACCTGTTGACAAAAAAAATAAAATAATATGCCGCCTTAGCTATTTTTTTTTGGCCTGATGCCGCCTTAGCTATTTGCACATAGCAAATAATTAGTAAAAGGAAAGTTCTTTTTATTTGAAAAATATCCTTATATTGGTATTTAATTTTTAATTTTCTTCCTACAAACTACAATTCATAAATTTTGTAACTAAATCATTCTTAGTACTAAGTGAAGAGTAAATTTAATTTTTAATTTCTAATTTTTTTTCCAAAGATATTATTTTGGTCTCTTTATATTAAAAATATATTTTGTATAATTTGATTTCTTATAAATATTTACTATTTAAATCATGAAATATTATTTATGGAAATAATATATTTTTTATATTTAAAGGCTAAATCATAATTTAGAACGAATTATGATACAAATTTCATATGTCACTTTTAAAAAAAAAAATAAATATATAACAACGATGTAATGAATTTGTATATAGATTAATTTTCTTTTCTTATTCAAATTAATATATTTTGATAGAGATTTCTTTCATTTTTCTCTCTGAACTTTTAGATATGTTTGGATTGTAAATTAAAGAAGAGAAGGTCACCAGAAGGACTCAATCTCTTCTCCTTATTTAAAAAGTTGAGAAATGGAGGAGAAAAGATTTAAGATTATTTTTTAATCCATCATTCTCTCCTTTTATAAATTTCAAATACTCTAAATTGCAATATTTTGAAGAAGATGGAACAAAGGGAAGAGGTATGGGGGCTTGACCTCCCTTTTCCCTCCTTTCTTTTCCCATCCAATCTCTTTCCTTACTAATTATCAAACATGCTCTTTAGGTATGTTTAGATTACGAATTAAGAAAGAGAAGAGAAAGAAGGGGGTAGAGGATTGGGATCTCCTTTCCTTGTGTGGAAAGTTGGAATTTGAAGGAGAGAAGATATAAAGTAGTTAATTTTTATCTCTCAATCTTTTACCTTTAAAATTCTAAATACTCTATATTGAGATATTTTGGAGAAAATCATACTCCCCCAAACAAGAAGAAATAATATGGGGAGTTAACTTTCCCCTTGTTTCTTTAGTAATTTCTCCTCTCAAATACTTTAATTTTAAGCATTTAAAATTTAGGGTAAATTACAAGGAAGGACCTTGTGGTTTAGAGTAATTAGAAATCAGAAACCTATGATTCAAAAATTACTAAAGTAGGGCTTGAGGTTTACTCTGTTAGCAAAAAAGGTCCATGTGGTATATTTTCGTCCAAAAATAAATAGATCATAGCATTTTTATCAAGATTTCACCTCTTCTTTCAAGATTTTCTTTTATTCAAGTCCTTGATTCATCTCTAAATAATCTAGAAAGTTTATCATCTTCATTAAATAGGTACTTGAAACCCAACATTAAATTGGGGCGTTGAATTGAAGAGGAAGAAGGACAACGAAAACCACGTCAGTCAAAAGCATGATGAGAATATTAAGCGTCATGTGGTTTTCTTCATCCTTCACGCTACATAAAACCACGTTGATCAGAAGCATGATGAGAATATTGAGCTCCACGTGGTTTTCATCGTCCCTCACGCGGCGTTGAATTCAAGAAGAAGAAGAAAATTATATTGAGATAAATCAAGGACCTAAATGAAAGAAAATCTTAAAAAAATGGGTGAAATATTTATGAAAAAACTAAGATTCGTTAATTTTTGGACGAAAATATACCACAAGGGCCTTTTTTACTAACAGATTAAATCTCAAGCCTTATTTTGGTAATTTTTGAACCATAGGGACCTGATTTCTAATTACCCCAAACCACAGAGACTTTCCTTGCAGTTTATCCTAAAATTTATTAAGAGGGAAAAGAATAAGATATTAAAAATTAATTTCTCATCATTTTTCCCTCTAATTTTAAACTTTCCAAATGAAGAAAAAAAATGTCATAATCATCTCTCTCTTTCTCCTCTTGGATTTGTTTGGATAATTAAAAGGAGACCGAAAAAAAAGATATTGAAAGGAAAGGATAAGGGTGTCAAAACGGGTTGGCTTGCCCAGGCCCGTGATGGGCCCGCCTCTTAGCGGGCTAGGGCGGGCCAGCCCGTTTAAAAACGGGCTTCGCACACGCTGCCTACGGATCGCCCGTCAAAACCCGCGGGCTAAACGGGCCGGTCTGCGGGCTTTTTTTTTTGTTCATAGGCTTTTTTTTTTTTTTTTTTTTTTTTT